>CAUHTR010002916.1:0-38712 GCA_959609185.1 Schmidtea polychroa
TGTATGTTCAATTATTTTTCTCTCGCCTTCACAAAAATTATATAATAAAGTTATTAAATTTCGGAACAATAATCCTCTACACACAGGTAAGTTTGTGTGTTCATATACTATAAATTTATTGATTTTTTTAGAATATAGAAGTTACAAAATTTCAGAATTAGGTGAATTTGCGAAATGTGTGTGTACAGTTAGTTCTATTAGAAGTAATAATTGGTGTGTTAGGATGATATACCATTGCAGTGAGATGGTAGTTACCATTTGTGTACGCTTGTCTGGTCAGTATAATGAAACAGTAACTAATGACCATGGTCATCGATATTTTGTGGTGGGTCGCTAGTAATCCATAATCCATCGTTTCTGACGCAATCCGAGAGTTGGTTAACAATCCGACACCCGTTGAGTGATCAACGTTCGTAATATGTTGTGCCTGACTTTATTTAAGTAACGTTACTCTATACTCCAATGATACAAACCTTGAGAGATCTGCTTCCCCTTGTTGTAAGTGTGAGTCGATATTAATCTGATGGAAATCTTTCACAAATCTAATCAAATTAGAAACAAGAATAAACTACATACAAGTTCGTTAATATATACACTCAACACTAAAGAGAATGTCAGACATGCAAATCAGGAACAAGTTGAGCATCCTGAGAATCGGGGTTCCTTGAAAGTAAAGTTAAATTTGACTTTTGAAAAGTTTGGCAAATATTTCTATGATCGCTATTCAATAAAAACTTTATGAAAATTAATTTCATGTAATCAATAAAATAAACAGAGATAATAATAATAATTATCATTATTACTATTATTATAATAATAATATTATTATCAGTAATATATTTATAAATTATAATTATAAATTTCACCTTGCAGGTTCTTAATTAACTCCTTCATTTCATCTAAAATATTTATTAATTCAGAAAGAGTAAAGCGATATTTACTTATACAAAAGTCAGTTGATGAATCCAATATATCTAAAATAAAAATATAAAAAAGTGACATAAAAATCCAAATAACAAACCATTCTGTCGATGGGACTCATTTTGTTTTACTTTTTTGTATTCTGAAATTATTGTTAGAAATTCAATTTGTAAGTTTATAAATGTTCTTTGGACTTGTCGGTTTGGTTTTATATTGGCAATTTTTGAAGGAAAGGCAAATAAGGAAAATAAATTGAAATTTTTAAATTTTCAATGTTTTTGTATTAATTGAAAAATGCGCACTTGAGTGCTTAAATAATATTAAATAATGAGGACATAATTCGACATAAATAGAGGAAATAATAAATAAAATATTGTAATAAATAAAATGAAATAATAATAAATATAAAATATAAAACTTTATTCAAATTAGACAATTTATCATTTTTAAGTAATTCTTTCTTTTAAACAATTTAAAGACAATTTATTCATTGAAGGTGAAAAGACGCGACTAACGTTCAAAGAAATTTATTTTTAAAGAATTTAACGTAAAATGATGTAAATCACTCCTATACAACGAAAGGGGAAAATAACTATTACTAAAAATATTTATGATCATTTAATGTATATCACTGACAATTTAAATTTTTAATTAAGGAGTCAGCTATAGCAATCATCAACAAAATTATTACAAGATCCTGAAGAAACTCCTTCAAAACAATGTGACAATTCCTTTTCTTTTTGAATAATATGATCAATTTTAAATCAAAGATTGAGATTTTCGATAATAATAAAATGAAAATTACAAGAATTCAAAAACAATATTACAAGAAGAGGATAACAAAATAAATAAATATAAATACATCAGTTTCAATTGAGATAAATAGAAACACATTTTGACGCACTTCAAAATACATAAGAAAGTGATCGAAGTATATTTTATTTTTATTCTTCAATATCAATCGACATCAAGCGACCCAAGGGAGACCGTTTTGTATCAGATTTTGCAATGGTTTTCCTCTTCATACAAATTTGAATTGTCTAATTTTTGTCAAAATTGAATTGTCTAATTGTCGATACTGTTTAATCACGATATGGTACCCCCTTCTCGTCGACCAACTGGTCTCAGCCCAACAGTGTCGTTTACTTTTATTTTGTTATTCATCCAGCTTACTCATATAATTGAATTGGCATCAACCAAAATTTTGAAAAAAACAAAATAATTGAAAAAGTGCTCTTTCGCCTTTGTTCACAAATCTCATTTCACTAATTTAAAACAAATAATTTTGAAAGGGAGCCTAATTCCATTTAGTACTTTTTTACCACTCCAGTTTCCTACATAGCTCGTGGTTTCTACATGACACGGGCTTCCCACATATCGAATTAATTAATTAATTATTCATTTTTTTTAATTAATTTGTATTTACTGAATATATTTTTCTGGGGACCCTCATCGGTTTCATATTAGTATATCTGTGTTCAATGTAAAATTCTTAAATAATTTTTCTTAATTAAAATTAATTTTCAATGAAAAAGTTCACGTAATTTTAAAAAAAAATCTCTAGCTAGAATAGGAATTTAAAATCTTAATATAAAATAACTAATAATATAAATAAATACAAATAGACAATAGACAATTGTCTAATTTTAAATAATATTAGATCATAATTTATTAATAAATTATATATTGTATAATGAAAGTAAAATAAATCAATTTATTTTTTAAAATTAAAAAAATAAAATTACTTGATTTAGAGATGATGTGAACCAATTTAGCTAAAATTATTATTTATTCAGTAATTTTATTTATAAAATTTTACATATCAATTTGAATCTTATTTCCAGGAGCAAGAGGACCAGAATGAGGAAAAGCAAAATAACTGAATGTAAATGTAAAATATTTAGCATACTAATTGTGATAGAAACATTCCTAATGAGGTCTAGAATTATTAATAATGACAAAATTTCTTCATTATAATAATAAAATGAATATACATGCATTATTTTGTATTTTGCTTATTTTTGTTTCTGAAATATAGATAATAATAATAATAATAATAATAATAATAATAATAATAATAATAATAATAATAATAATAATAATAATAATAATAATAATAATAATAATAATAATAATAATAATAATAATAATAATAATAATAATAATAATAATAATAATAATAATAATAATAATAATAATAAAAATAATAATAATAATAATAATAATAATAATAATAATAATAATAAAAATAATAATAATTGTTAGACGCAATTAAATTCAAGTCTTCTTCAATCATTTATTTTTATAACAACTTCAAAATTGAGCCGTTTACTAGAGTATTAAAACACTGAGGCGTGATAATTATTAATATTAATGTAATTACTGGTCATACATTTAATTGATTTAATTTAATATAATTTAATATAATATGATATAATTTAATATAGAATTTAAATATAAAAATTTAACAGAAATAATTATTTCTACTAACTGATCTCACTTCTACCATTTAACCATAATAATCTTATATAGAGATTTACTAACTCCTTACATCCCCCTTCTTTAAAATGCTTTAACTTTTCTATATTCCTCGTTATTTTCCTCCCGTTTTCGTCTGTTAATAAGTAACTTCTTTCATGATTTCGTTTTATTACTGTGTATGGTCCTTCATATCTCTCGTGATCTTTGTTCCTAATTTCTTGTTTCACCAATACTTTGTCCCCCATTTCTAAGTTCCTAGTTGTGCCAATTTCTTTCGCTTGCTGTCTTTTAGCCTCTAATTTCCGCATGATTTCATTTCTATCCACTTCATTATTACTATGCCATTGCGATCTATTAATCTTTCTTCCAAATATAATTTCTGCTGGACTCACTCCAGTAGTTTTTTGAGCTGTCGCATTTAAAACGTATTCTATATCAGGTATTAATTCTGCCCAGCTTTTTTTAACTCCTTCTCTGAGTGACGCGTTAATATAGTCTCTTATAGTACGAAATTGTCTTTCAATTACACCATTAGTATTATGATGATACGGACTCGAAAATATCAACTCAATTCCTGCTGCCTTTGCTAGTTCTTTAATGCTATTTGCTTCGAAATTCTTTCCACAATCAACATGTAGTTCCTTAGGGGCTCCAAATTTCAATATCCAATTATTTAACAAAACTGCCTTTATTGTATTTTCATCTTGCTTTCTAATAGGAGTTAGAGATATGTATTTACTGTAATGATCGATTATTGCACAAATATATTTTTCTCCTCTGAAGGTTTCTCTTAATGGACCGCAAATATCCATGTATATTTTCTCCATAGGTTCTGAAGCTTGAATTACTTGGGTTTTTTCTTTTGACTTTGTAGTTAAAACTTTGTTTTTCTGGCATGCTTCACATATTGAAATAGTCACTTTTACTTCATTTAGCAAATCTTCCATATCAAAATTGTTCCTAATATATTTCATAACTTTTTCTACTCCTGCGTGGCATAATAATAAATGTGTTTCCTTAATCATTTCTCGTCTTTTTGTTTCTGGTATCCATATTTTGTTTTGATTGGTATAGATAATATTTCCTTTTAATATATATTTATTATTTTTCTTTTCATTTATTTGATCTTTTATATCTTGTATTTCTGCATTATCTCTTTGCCATTCATTTCCATTATTTTCGGTCATCAATGTTAACAATCTAGTTTTTAATCGCCCTGATTTGGGGTTATCATGATCCATCAAACATTGTACACATTTACCGCATGTATTTCTAGACAGCATATCTGCATTCGTATGCGCCGTACCTTTTCTGAACTCCATTTTTATGTCTAGACTGCTCAAATAATTTATCCACGTTTGGAACTGTGCTGTTATAGGCTTCTTTGTCGTTAACATAAAAGTTATTGCTTTATGATCAGTGCGCAAAACAAACCGTTTACCGTATAAATAATGGTTGAAATGGCGACAGAAATAATATATAGCCAAAAGCTCTTTTCGTGTTATACAATATCCTCTTTCATGGCTAGTCATTGCATGGGATCCATATGCAATAACGTGCTCATGCCCCATTTCATCTCTTTGTGATAATACAGCTCCAATTGTATCAAAGCTTGCGTCTGTATCTAATATGAATTCTTTCTTGAAATCTGGAAATACGAGAATTGGCGCTGTAGTCAACGCCATTTTCATTTCTTCGAAAGCTTTCTCACATTCCTCAGTCCAGATTATTTTTTCACTATTGCTTCCACATATGCTTTCTAGCGCTCTTGATTTTGTTGCATATTCCTTAATAAATCTCCGATAATAGTTACATATACCTAAAAAGCTTCTCAAATTCTTTATACACTTAGGCCTCTGAAATGATTTAATAGCCTCAATTTTACTTTGATCTGTCCGAATCCCCTGACTGTTAATAATATGCCCTAAAAACTTTACTTCGCTCTTTAATAACTGACATTTTTCTGGGTTGATTCTCAATTTAGCTTCCCGTATTTTCTCTAGAACTTTTTCAAACACATTGTAATGTTCTTCAATTGTTCTTGTAAAAATTAAAATATCGTCTAAATACACCATAACTCCTTCTTTCCATAGATCTTTCAATATTTTTGTCATTAATTCTTGGAATGTACCCGGTGCCGCCGCAATGCCAAAAGGCATTCTATTAAAACAAAATTGCCCTTCTTTAGTAGAAAATGCTGTCTTTTCTTGCGATTCTATGTCCAATTTCACTTGATAATAAGCGTTCCCAAGGTCTATAGAACTAAAGTACTTAGATCCATGTAATGTATCTAGAATTTCTTCTACATTCGGCATAGGAAAAGCTTGTCTTTCAGTAATCTTATTAAGCTGTCTAAAATCTAAACAAAGTCTGATATCTTTTTTGTCTTTTTTCCACACGCATACTAACGGCGTATTCCAAGGTGAATTACATCTTCTTATGATATCATTATTTTCTAAATTTTTTATAGCAGCATTTATTTTCTCCTCTAAATTGATGGGTTGTCTTCTGGGTTTTATCATAATTGGCCCTTCTTTTGTGATGATTTTATGTGCAATTAAATCAGTACATCCGATATCCCAGTTATTAGCCATAAAAACACTTTTATTGTTTTTAACAATCTCTAACAGTCTTTTATTTTTGTTTAATCTTAGAATTTCTATTGCTTTTTGACATCTCTCGTTATCTGTAACCTTTTCCCCAAATCTAGCTTCTATTTCACACACAAATTCATTATATCCTTCTTCATTCTGCTTGATGTAGTTTAATTCAATTCCAAACTCTTTCTGCAATTCCACTCCGCCTATTATATCTGGAACAATATTTTTAACTACTGTAAATGTTATTTTTCTTTCCATATTACCAATTCTAACATCAATATATATTTTCCCGATTGTCTCTAATTTACTATCATTTGCACATCTTAACATCTCATCTGTTTTTATGATTTTCACATTCACTAATTTGTCCACAACTGCTTCTGCCATTACATTTACTCTTGCTCCTGTATCTAGTAAGCATTCCATTCTATAGCCCTGAATTTCAAGAGTTGTACTCGGTCTACCTTGCATTTTGTCATAACTCAATTCGGTCGTTTCCATTCATCTTTAGTGAAAATATTTTGCTCTTCTAATATTTCATTAATCCACCCAATTTCCTTTCTCTCTAATTTATCTTCTGCCTTTTTAATAAATTTATAAACTTTTTCATTTACTATTTTATTATTATATTCTGCTTCTTTAATTTCATTATACTCTTCTTGATTCTTAGGATTATTATTATTATTTATTAAAGATCGATCAGCATTAAAATAACTATAACATTTAAAATTATTTAACGGAAACTTTTTAAAATTACAAATTTTATTACATAAAGGTTCTACATTATTATATATATAAGGATTATTTACACTATTAAAATTATTATGACCAATATTTACATCAATCTCAAAATTACCTAGTATATTGCTCCGATCATAGCCTCCCGTGTCGAAGCATGTACTTTTGGGTGCTGAATATCCTCATATTTGTCTTCTGCATCATCTGAATATTCAAGTGGCATCGTCTCATCATTAGATTCAATTGCTGCAATTGTTCTTCCTGGATTGTGGATCTTTTGTTGATAGCTTGTGGTTCGATGGGCATAATAATTATTGTTTCTCATGTTTGAATTAGTTTGAAACTTTCTTCTTTCCAAATTTGTATAGCAGTCAATCTCCTTGTGTCCACGTAAGTGACATCTCTGGCATTGAATCGTTGAACATTCTCGCCGTACGTGGCCTTCAACTCCGCATGCAAAACACGTCATTTTCTTTTTCATTTGGCATTCTCGACTAACATGACCAGTTTTCTTGCATGTCCAGCATTCCAATTGTCGGTTACTGACATTTCGCTGCTTGAAATTATTATTTCCGTTTACCATTCCTCTTTGAGCAACATCTCTGTAGCTTCTGTAGTTTTGAACAACCGGTGAAGTCTTCACAACATTAATTTGGCCCATAATTTTGTTTACCTTTTCTAATTTCTTTATTGTCGCTTTTATTTCTTCTGATGTTTTCAAATCTTTCATCTCGATCTCTTTTTTAACTTCTCGATCTCTTACACAGTTTGTAAGCAGGCATTTTTCTATTTCTTCTTCATCCCATTTGTGCGCTATTAATTTCTTTGTCATCTTTTTAATTTTCTCTATAAAAGTTTCGGCTGAATCTGATCCTTGTTCATAACTCAAAGCTTCTTTTAGATCATCCATTAATGATGTCGGTTTCGAAAATGCATATCGAAGTTTCTCTTCCATAGTTTTTCCTTCGGCTGCTTCATAATCTTCCATTAGCGATCTGTCAAGTAATGTTGTAGTTAATATTACTTGCATCCTAATTGTTGTTTTTGTCGCGCCAAAAAACCTTTGACAATCCTTGATAAAATTTTCTAAATCATCGCCTTTGTGAAATTTCTCAGGTAATAGTCTGCTTATCAATAAATCCGTGGTCGTGGTCGCCATGTTAGACGCAATTAAATTCAAGTCTTCTTCAATCATTTATTTTTATAACAACTTCAAAAATTGAGCCGTTTACTAGAGTATTAAAACACTGAGGCGTGATAATTATTAATATTAATGTAATTACTGGTCATACATTTAATTGATTTAATTTAATATAATTTAATATAATATGATATAATTTAATATAGAATTTAAATATAAAAATTTAACAGAAATAATTATTTCTACTAACTGATCTCACTTCTACCATTTAACCATAATAATCTTATATAGAGATTTACTAACTCCTTACAATAATAATATTAATAATAATAATAATTAAATGATAATAAAACGAATATACATGCATAACATATTTGTATTTTAATTTTCCAATAAAGTATCTCGAAAAAGTTATTTTGAAATTATATTTTTAATCAAATTTATTATGATGATTTGTTTAGCGATAGAGTAGTTATGTTGCGTAGAGTAAATTGTAGGATCCAACAGAGTCACCGTAAGAAATTGTTTGGGATAGTTGGAGTTTTTGTTTGTTAATAGGATAGTTCTTCTTTGCGAAAGTAAATATTATATTACAACGTTTATTTTACAATCACAATAAAAATAAAAAGAAATCTTTGTTATTTTTTTAGTAGTTGATTCACATTTTTCGTATCAGATAGATATACGGATCGTCGTAGAATAATTTAGGGCAGATGATTATTATTTTCTTTTTTTTTGTAATTTACAACTTTCGTATTTTCTCTTTCGTTAATTTACAACTTTTGTATCTGAAAAGTTTATAAGCCTTCGGAAAATAATTTAGGACGAAAAATTGATATTCTCTTCTTTATTAGTTTTCAACTTTCTTGTTATGAATTCTGGATAATTGCATTTTTAAAAGTTTCCCAACTTAATAGTAATCTGATAATTAATTATCCTAATGTTTCTTTTTATCCTTTGACTTGTTTCTGGTTGCTTGAATTTTGTTTATTTCTTGGTTATTTGNGATTTTTTTGAATTTTTGTAATTCTCTATAGTAATTATTTACTACAGAGAATTATTCTATATAGTACTAATTATATATATAGTATCCTAAACACCATAATATTTAGAATAACTTTATATTAGTCCTATTACAATTAAATATTTATTACAACAAACAAAATATAATAAAACAGTAAACTATAAAATTGAAAAAGAAAATATTGAAAAACTTTGATCATCGATTGAAATTCAATAACATCAATGCAATTATGAAAATTTTAATAAATAAAAAGGTTATGTATGATGGACTTGATGGGCGCATTTAGTAATTCATCAAATTCATCAAAATATTTGTTAAGATACTATTATTTTCGAATATTGGAAAATAATAATTATCATAATTATAATAAAAAATAAAAAGAACAATAAAATAATGCTAAAAACAAGAATGTACGTCATAAAAACATAGATCACATAACTTCCCTTTTAAAACTGGAGGCTAACACTTTTAACATAGAAAACGAAACGAGATTTTTACAATTAAAACACCCATAATAATCAAAAATAAAAATTTGTACACTTTATTTAAATTTGTTTGTATTTATTGTTATGTAGTGTGGCTTGTGTGTTACAACTAACAGATAGATAAAACGTGAAAGTTGTACAATTTTCAATTGTTTGTTTGATTTTAGTTTTTGTATTTGTTTTTTAGTTTGAAACAGTCATTGTATTGTTTTCTGTATGTGTTTAGTGTAGGGGTAATTTTATTTGAAGTTTGTGACGGTTTGTGATTATTGAATGAAATGTGTCTTCGGTTTGATTGATTGTTGTTGGTTGGTGTATTATATGGACCTTGTTCTGTTTGGTGGTAGTGTTTTATTCTACGGATATTTATTCTCACTTCTTTGCTATTTCTTTATATTGTGGCCACGTTTTTATTTAGTTCGAGTAGTTTGTATGGGCCTTTGTACTTTTATCCAAAACCTTTAGTGAATTGTTTTTTTACTAAGATATAGTCTGTGGTTAAAACTGTTTTACCATGTGTTTTACTTTTTTGATAATAATAATAACAACAATAATATAATGCCACTATTGGCCACTTTTGTTAGAAAACTCCAATTTCATTTCTTTAGCATGCAAATTCTTTGTTGTAAAAAAATAGTCTAAAAATTTCTTTTCACTTAGTCAATCTAATTATAAGACATTTTCTGTCAATTTCTTACATAGCTTGTTCGACTAAGTTTCATAAATATTTGGTTCAAAATAAGCTATTAAACCCTGACATTCAGCATTATTAGTAGGGCCTTAATGTTTACGTGCTCACTGTGGTATTCACTGCCAACTTTGTACATTTTTCATCGAGACCTTGGCATGCACTGTGAAATCAATTCTTGCACTGCTGACATTGTATTCACAGTCTCTCTGTTTGATGGTAACAGTATCTGGTCAAACATGTCGTACATGTCACTGTGTCCACGGCTTGATGTTTCTTATTTTCTTTGGTCTTTTTTACTTTTACCATTCATCGCTAATATTTTCAGAAAAATTGAGAAATCTGGTTCTTCTGGTTCGTTGCAATGTGTGTTTCTCCGCACAATCAGACTCGAGATCTTTCGATCATTTAGGTGAACTTTTGTGTATTTTCATATTATGTATTCACGCTTGTTTGTTGTCTACTTACTCTCTCTTCAATTTTCGGTTTCTTCTTTGTCTCTCATTCTAATGCTATTTTCTCTTCTGCTTTTTTCGCTTTGCTTTTTATGCTTCTTTCAAAATTAGTAAGAAAAACCTCTGTTTCTTGGAAACGGATTTCTCTATTCGGGATGCGAGTGGTGGATATTATAGGACATCAAAGTCTTGATCTCCAGGTTATGAACTGTTGTTAAAGTGTATTTTGGACCATGTGATCTGTATCATTGATATTTGTTGACATGATGTTATCAGTGTTGCTGACTGATTTGTTGGTAGCTAATGCATCATTAATGACTTATTGAACAGAAGATCTCTAGCTGATATATCAAGGTCCATTCCAGAGGTTAAAGTGGTCTGAAGAAGGCTACAAAGAGTGACATCAAGATACCATGTTTTACTGGCATTGGACTGCACAACCTTGGACAGGTCCATCAAAATTTTCACCACTGAATAGATGCTGATATAGAGATAATAGATTTTGATATAATACGACGGAAATTTCTAATAACGTAACGAAAGCCAATGTCGCTCACTAATTTCACACATTCGCCAACTTCTATAATCAAAATGATGTCGACCTATATGCTAAATTTAGCAACAGATGTGGAAAAATTGAGGATGTTCTTAATAGTTTTCCTATGTTAAATTGCAGCAGAAAAGTGGCCAGAATTAGGTCACTTTACCTTAAATAAACTATAAATTTAAATATTTACCTCAATGTCTTTCATTGATGTCTTTTTTTCATTCATTATTTTATTAAATGAAGTCTTCTTGTTTATGATTATTATATTAAATAATTTGCTCCATCCTTCATTTAAAAAAAAGTAGCAAAATATTAATTATATAAACTACAACTTACAAGGTATTTCTGTATTTTATACTTATATTTCAAAATATATGTAAGACAAAACGTTTTTCAAATTCTATTTTTACCACATTTTCATAATATTAAAACAACATTAATTGTTTAATATTACATTATTCCTACATCCCCACCAGATTCATCTGAATCTTTTACAACTCTTTTTCTAATATCGCCCACGTGTCGCGGCATATCGTATCCATTACATCTGACTAAAAATTTTGTATTTGATAATGGTTTAATGATATGTCCATCTTTCCATCTTTCTGTACATTTTTGATTCAAATTCGGTTTTATCCATACTGGGTCACCAGCAGAATATTTTGCTTCGATTATTATCTCATTTTTATTGTAGCTTGGCAGATTCAGCTTTGGATTATATCTAAATATGGCTCTAGATGGACAAATATCATTGTTGTTTGGCGTATTGTTGAACCAGTACACAGCTTTTGCGATTGTTCCTGAGGACCTAGCTGCTAGCGATTTGATTGTCCGATGGCTGCGTTCAATGATCCCGTTTCCCCCTGGACGGTTCACTGTTCTAAATACCAACTCAACATTTCATTTATCTGCTAATTCTTGAAATTTTCTAGATCTAAAAGATAAGTAATTATCTAATAATATTTCACTTGGAGCTCCTCTTTCATATAGCACTTCATTTAAAGCATTACATATCTTTTCTACATTTTCATTCTTAATTTTCTTCCAGATTGCATATCTCGATGGTCCACAATCAATAATTGTTAAATATTTATCTTTAGCAAATTTAGCTACATCAATTGCTAACCCGCAGCAATTTTCATCACAGCTTAGTTCACTTTTTTCACACGTTACTGGCGCTGGGTCAATTGATAGGCATTGATTAAAACTTGCAAATATTTCTGATATCTCATTATCCACATTTAGTTGCCCTGCTTCCGATGCTAAGAATCACATACAAATTTTCCCTAATAACACATCTTTCGAGCTTTTTTGATTGCCTAGAGCTGCGACCTCTTTTTTAATAATCATCCAGTTGGCTGGTACTCTCGTTAATACATCAGCCTTGCTATTTTCTGTAGATACAAATTCAATGTCCATTTTAAGTTTATACTCAATCGCTAGATCTTTTAAAAGCTCCAGCCTTCGTCGTATTAACAACTCTGAATTTGCTTTTGTATGTATTTTTCTGTCGCTTGATAATATGCTGTTAACCCAACACACAACTGATTTACTATCGGATTTAATTTTGATGTACTTTAGATTCCATTTAATACATAAATTAATACCCTCCACAATCGCTTCTAATTCCACCAAATTAATGTATCTTGAATCATCAGGTTTTCGCAACCAACACGCATCTTCAACCACTGAACCTTCCATTTCTAATACAATTCCAATGGCGATCGAACTTGCATCGCACCAAATTATGCCTGTCTGATTGTTGGGAACACTCCATATACCTGACCATGGATCACTTTCATTCACTTTTTCTAATAACCATTTTTACTTTGTCAACAATATGATTTTCTATTGAATTATCCCAATTTCCACTGGATAGCCTCTTGATATATGAGCAAGCTGGCCGCAACCACCCAGACACAGGATAAATTCCAACAAACTGGTCACATAACGAATACAGCTCTCTTCTTGAAAGCCCTTCATTTAATTCATTTATTCGAATATTGTTCGATCTTTTCCAATGTAGTTCATTATTCTTTCGAAATACATCAATACCTAATACTATTACACTGAGAGTATCCTTGACCTTTTCTTCTTCTTTACATATCAAACCAAATTTACGCATTTCTGCACTTACTTTACTTGCTTTAACTTTAGATTCATCTACGAATATATCGTCTATGTATGAACTTGTGCCATTCTTGATAGATTCATTGTTGTTCAATACTTTATTCACAATCTCTGTCATTATCGTTGGCGCGCGATAATCAAACCAAATCCCATTCTTGTAAGCGCATATCTCTTCCCATTAACCATACAAGATTGATATCACCACATGCTTTTATCCACGTGTATTTGCATATATGCATCAGATAAATCTAACATTGCAAATTCTTTACTTAAATATCTCCAGGATCGTAATTTTTCAGAACAGATATCTGCATTCCCACTATATACATCAATATATTTATTGATACTCCTAAAGTCAAATACTGGACGCACTTTCGCTTTATTTAACTGAATTATACCATAAATAGGTACTGATCCGATCGGTTTGCCCATTGTTTTCTCCTCGTAATCAACTAGATAGCTGTTAGATATCCAAGAATTCAAGATACGTATCGTCTCCTGATCCTTACTACAATTATCATAAAAGTTTGAATTTCTATTAGGTAGAAATTCCGGCGGCTCTGACTTCCAATCCCATTTGACAATCCATTTCTCGTTTTCAAATCTCGCAGAGAAATTTTCCTTCAATATTTCTGACATACTACTACTAGAGCGCGCTACGTGACAAGGTGCTTCTTCACAACCAAATAAGGCTTCTTTATTCAATCGAACTCCGCCAAACCTATTAATAGCATTCACTCCTAAAATTACATCATAATTGGATACTAGTTTCGGGTATATTAAACAATCAATATTAAATAACTTATCTCCAACCCATATATCAACTTTACTTCGCTCAGCATATATGATAGAACCATCAAGCATCGCTACTGCAGTCATAGATTTTCGTGGATTTCCTTTTACTATAGTGGTAATGCTACCCGAATCAACTAAACATGCTTTTACATCACCATTTACTTTTAGGAGTCTAACATATTCACAATTCTTGGGGCCCCACCCGACTCCACATTGTGTGTAGCCCCTTGATCTTTTCCCTACTTGCAAAACCTTGAAATATGTCCCATAATACCGCATTTTGCACATCTGATATTGTGTCTTTCTGGACAGTATCTTACCACATGATTAGCACTATTGCACATATATCATTTTCGATTGGCTTGTCTTCCACTATCTGATCTTGGTACTACTACTGCAACCGTTTCATTGTCATAAATTTGATGACTTGCGATTTTCTTTGCTTGAGCGACTAACTCATTCATTGTAGACGCTGTTGACATCTTTAGTTGATTTGACAATTCACTTGGTAAGTTATTTACAAAAAATCGGATTAGTAGATCACATGAACATTCCTGAACCTTAATTCATTTACATGGACATCCAAGTTATCACCCATCAATAACTTTTTCTGTAAAAGTTTCGTAAAAGCTTCTTGCTCCCTCATACCGAAGGTTTTCAATAATTCCTTCTTCAGCATGCAAAAATCCATTGTCGTGTTGCTTTTCTTTAACTGTTTGAAAACTGCATAAGATTGGCCTTCAAGTAAAAATGGCATTACATTCATGACATTTTTCACGTTCTTGGCTTCCAAAATAATTTCGAGTTTGTTGAAACATTCTTCCACATCTGTATTTTTGCCATCGAATTTTCCAACATTTTCAATTATGATCTTGATGATTTCCATTGCCGGGATAGCTTGTAAGACAAAACGTTTTTCAAATTCTATTTTCACCACATTTTCATAATATTAAAACAACATTAATTGTTTAATATTACATTATTCCTACAATATATATTTATATTTCAATATTATATATTTTGACGCGAATTTAACAATGATTATTAGAAAAATAATGGAAGAATCAATTATTTTAATTCCGAACACACCTCAACGTAAAAGACGAACTCCTGTCAACCTAGAAAAATCAATACAACAAATCGACTTAAGCAATCAGGTCAATGCACAAAAATTATCGCCGAAACATTAAATCTAAGTTATCAACAGTGATCAAGTTCCGAATAACTCCTTAAACTTTTATTATTAAACAATGTTATTTTCATTTCACCGCCTGAATTGCTGCTATCAATCCAAGGACGAGCTTCGATAAATATTTCCTCATTGCAAATTGGGTGTTCATTTATTGCTTTCGAAGCTTTCATTTTACTGTGCTCAACAACACTTGAATTGTGGAATAATAAGAATTGACACTTTCTACATTTGAATTGAACTAACTCTTTTGAAGATGCTGATAAATTAAATTGAGCTCGAGAAACTGTATTTGCGCATTTGTTGATTTCATCTGGAGAAAATAAGCGGATAAATTGTTTGTACTCATCACTTTGGTAATCACCACTACAATTCACGTTGAAATATCTCTTTAATTGTTTCCTGAATCCATCATTTGGACATATAACTGACTTTTCCTTAATTGTCTCAATCGCATCGTTTGGACCAACCTTAAAATGTTTCATTACATAGGCCGTCAAAATAGTTCCACTTCTTGATCTTCCAGCAAGACAGTGAACCAATACTCCACCAAATTTTCTGCCATTTTCAATGAATTCACTGGTTTCATCGAAATAAGAAATAAGATCTTGGTTTGGAACATCATAAGCTTTAATCAATTTGTACTCAACATCTTCTTCTTCAACTGAAGGATCACATTTGACACCTGAAGCCATTTTTACCCAAACTTCTTTGTTCCAAAATATCCCTTTAAAAAAAACGCCACCAATAATTCCTTTTAAAACAACACAATTAAATCAAAATCTCGAATTTCTAAAATCTACAATTCGAAATCAATAAAAATTACAATTCAACTAACTTCTAAAGAAATTGACAAACTACCTCTTGCTCGCGTCTGTGTGCGCACACAGCCAAAAACCAAGAAAAGAAAAGCGCACACAGACGCGAGACAAATAATAATTAACCATCCTCCCCCCCTTGACACTTTGGTGTCAATCTCTCATCCCCATTAACTTCTCCTTCTTTTGCGATCAAGCATAATTTGGATATGCATCTTAATACCTCCTTTCCTTCACATTTTATCCTCATCACGCGTAGCTTTCCGTCTTCTCCAGGTATCACTTCGATTACTCTCCCCATTGGCCACTTCCCATACTCATTCTTTTTGTCTAAGACCCACACTGTTGACCCTGTCTTAACATCAGCTTCTATCTTATTCCATTTCGCCCTTTGCCGCCAGCACGGGACCAATTCTTTCATCCATCGCCGCCAAAAGTGTTCTGTTAACTCCTGAATTCGTCTCCACCGAAACACCGTAGATGACATTTTCTTCAGTTCTATATTTTCCACAGCTTCTCCTTTCCAACCGGCAATTAATAAATGATTTGGAGTTAGCACAGTGTCTTCTTTACTGTCTACTGCCTGAACCACTAAGGGCCGAGAATTTATCAACATTTCAGCCCTTGTCAAAACATTTCCCAATTCCTCATCGGTCACATCTGCACTGGTCAGTATGGCATCCATTGCTCGCTTTGCCGATTTGATCATGGACTCAAAAACTCCCCAAAATGCGGTGCTGCTGGAGGATTGAAAATCCAACTGCATTGATGCTTCGACAACTCTCTTTGAGTCTTATAGTTGTCGATTACAAAATTCTTTACTGTAGAAGTGGCGCCTATAAAATTTGTGCCATTGTCTGAAATCATCAATTTTGGCATCCCCCGCCTCGCTGCAAACCTCATAAACGCTCGAATAAATGAGTCTGTGTCCAACCCATATGCCATTTCAATATGCACCGCCCGTGACTTTAAACATACGAATAGGCAAATGTACCTTTTATTTCTCACCTTTCCCCTGCCTACTTTAGTTTCAAACGGTCCTGCAAAATCTACTGCCGAGTGAACAAAGGCTCTAAAAGGTTCTGAAACCCTGAATGCCGGTAACGGTGCCATTATTTGACTCATTCCTTTAGCTTTTCTTTTTCTACACATTCCGCAATCTGTCTCACATTTTTTGATCATTACTTTGGCCTTCAAAATCCAATATTTTTCGTTCAACACACTTAAGACATGTTGAGTTCCTGCATAATGGCTCAAACTTTCATGGCAATCTTTGATGATTAGTCTGGTGACCCAACTCTTGTCCGATAGAATTATTGGATATTTTGTCTCCCATGGTAAATTCTTTGCATGAATTATGCGGCTATTACTTCGTACCACAGTCATCTCATCTAAAACTGGTGTCAACTTTAACAAACGGCTTCTGATATCTACCCTTTCATTCTTGATAAGTCGTGCCAGGTCCTCAGAGAAAAACTTCGCCTGCTCTCCTTTAATTACATTGAGTTCCATTCTTTTAAGCTCCTCAGTTGTCAGTTGCCCTGTGCTTCTTTGGGACTGTGTCGTTCTCGTGTTCAAAATAAATCGCTCCACCCAGGCCCGCACCCTGATCAATCTCTGCCATGAGGAAAAGGTTTCTACTTTGAAACAGTCCGTGTTCCCTATTCGTCTTTGCCCCTCTACACATGCCATCATTGTTATTCCCTTTCGCAACTCCTTTGTTACACTGGATTGGTTTAACTCCGTCGCTGGCCAATTTCCCATTGGTTCTAGTAGAAATTTCGGTCCCTCCCACCACATGGTGCTGTTTATCAAATCCGATGCCGATAATCCTCTTGTGATCAAATCCGATGGATTTTCACTTGTTGGAACATAATGCCATTGCCCAGGTTTGGTCATTTCTTGAATGAACCCAATTCGATTAGCTACGAATGGCTTGAATAGTCTCGAATAATTTCGAACCCAATGTATTACGTCTTTACTATCGGACCAGAACCATATCTCACTCATCGGTTTCCCTAGCACTTCTGAAACCCGTCTTGCTAATTTAACTCCAGTACACGCTGCCATTAATTCCAACCTTGGTATACTTATAATTTGCACTGGAGCTACCTTTGCCCTTGACGCAATTAACACACTTTTAGGTCCCACCATAGTTTCTTCCCGTAGATATATAGCTGACCCATATGCGGTGCTTGACGCATCGGAGAAGACATGTAATTGCCATTCATTTTTCATTTGAGTCCTTAAACATCTCGCAATTCGCAGATCTCCGAGATTATTTGTGTCCTCTACCCACTTGTGTATTTCTTTATTCAACTTTGGAGGTAGCTTTTCGTCCCAATCAAGCCCTGATAACCACAACTTCTGAATAATCATTTTCCCTATGATTATGAATGGGCCTAACAGTCCCAATGGATCAAAGATTCTTGCCACTATGCTCAATACCTTTCTTTTCGATAAACATTCTTCATTCGGCAGAGCTACTTGAAAACTAAATTCATCGTCTTCCGAGTACCATTTCAAACCTAGGGTCTTGACGGCCATTGTCGTTTCCTTTTCAATATTCAGTGTTTTAGCTCGTTCTTCAATTGGGATTGTCGCCATAATTCTTTCCGAGTTGGACAGCCATTTTCTAGGCCGCATTCCGGCATTGCCCCAAACTGTTTCTAGCCCCTCTTTCAGCCTCATTCCTTCTTCTTCAGAATCAACAGAGTCCATGGTGTCGTCCATATACGTAGACTTGCAAATAGATTCTGTCACTTTTGGGTAGTTCTTTTCAAATTTCTTTGCATTCTCTTGCGCGACTAGCTGGGCAAGGAATGGAGATGCATTAAGACCAAACACTAACCGATTAAACTCATACTTCATAATTTTCCCCCCAGTTGACCATAAAAACCGATGATATTTCCTGTCTTCAAAAGCCATTCTTATTTGCAGATACATTTCTGCTATATCACAAACAACAGCTACGGAAAATCGACGAAAACGTATTAAAATATCAAAAACTTCATTTTGTAATTTTGGGCCAACTTCCACCATATCATTAAGTCCCACCCCATTACACCTGGCTGCTGCATCAAACACAATACGCACTTTCGTGGTGTCCTTATCTCTTCTAACCACGGGAAAGTGTGGTAATATCCATTCCGAATCTCCAGGCATCATTTTCTCTTTTACAATACTTATATAATCTTTTTTCAGGTAACCATTCAAAATATCCTGATACTCAGTTCGTAAGTCTTCCTTTTCAAGCCTCTTGTCCAAACTTCGCAGTCGACTTTCTGCCATTTTTTCACTATTGGGCAAAGCTGTTGGTGACTCTTTCCATGGCACTTTTACCTCGAAATGTCCGTCTACTTTCTTCATCTCAGATTTGGTTTTCTCATAAATCGCCTGGTCTTTCGCTGCAAATATATTTTCCTTTAAGCCGCTATCATCAATTTCCCAAAATCGCTCCATTTGTCGTTGCAAATCCTCGCCATTGCCGAAGAACGTTCGTATGAAATTGCTTTGGTGGTTCCAAGTTCTTCCCACCGAGGTTCTTCCCACACATGTCCAGCCAAGTGGAGTTAAACGGGCAATCGGTTCATCCAACTTACCATCGATTTCTTTGAGTGCTCGTTGAAGCGTTAAATAATCCGCGCCAATTAACACTTCAACTGCCTGTCTCTCGTCTAGCATCGGAAAATGGATGCCCTTCAGGTGAGTCCACTTATGTTTTTCTCTGGCCCAATTTACTACCTTCATTTCTCCCGTGATATTTGTTACGGCCAGTGCGTTGAAGTTTTTCGTCAATCGGCCGTCATTACTAATTAACTTCATGGTCACTGGAGTAGCCATCATTTGTTGGACATTACCTCCGATAACCCCTATCGGTGTCCTCTTTTCCACCCCTTTTAACCCAAGCTCCTTTAAAATTCTTAGATTGATGTAGCTTACTGAGCTTGCATCATCTAACAGTGCATTGACTTTTATTTTCTTGTTCCCATTTTCCAAGTAGATTGGAATTGTTCTTAAACTAAGGTAAGGTCTTAGGTTTTTCTCGTTCATCCCTTTCTGGGTCAGCATCGTGTTGTTACCCTTTTCACTCTCCTCACTAATTTGTCTTTCATGTAATAATTCGTTGTGCCTTTGCTTACATCCGGTAACCTTGCAGAAAGATTCTTTACGACATTCCTTGGCCATGTGATTTCTTTTGAAGCAATTCCTGCACAGTTTCTTGTCTTCGATGACTTTCTTCCTTTTTGGAATGGTGAGTTGCTTGAACTTGTCACATTGGTCTAGGTAATGTTGACCACCACAGTGTACACACTCTGATCTATAGCCGTTAGCGTTATTCACCTGGATAACTGTTCCACTTTTAACTCTGCCATCTGGTTGCCCCGTAAAATGCGTCCGACCTCCTGGATTGAATCTTTCTCTTCCCCTAGACACCCCTTCTACTCTTGACCCATCATAAGCCCTGGTGCTTGGTTTAGTCCCATACACAACCTCGTTAGTGGACCTTAGGATCTCCGCTTCTTGTTGTATCCATCTTCTCAAATCCTCTATCGTCTCCCGCAATTCCTTTTCTATTTTGTCTTTTTTCCATTTATACACCAGATTCGTCGTTAACTTGCCCAAACACTTTTGAAAAAGATATCCAGTCTTTAACTCGGATTCTTTCCCAGTGGATTTAAATCGCACGGTGACCGTTTCTAATAATCCAACAAATGAGTCTAGATCCTTCAAATCTCCTTCTCGAATTGGCCTGAACTGTTCCATCTCCTCTAACATTGATAAATATATCCTTTCATCCCCACCATATCGCCTATCCAACTTCTCTTTTGCCATTTGATAAGCCTCTGCCGAATATCCTAGATTTTCAATTAACTTTAATGGCTCTCCGTGAAGGTACTTGTGCAGGTGAAACATCTTTTCAACCTCATCACCTTCCGCTTCGTCAACACACGCCGTAAAAGCTGCTTTCCATGGTTCGTACTCTTTCATCTTGCCTTCAAAGACCGGTATTGTAATTTTCTGTAGACTTTCCAGTTTTCTTTTATGCCCGGAATTACTCTTCTTGATGGTATCATCATTCACATTTTCCTTCTCTTCCATAAAAGATTGATTGGCTTTTCTTTCCATCAATGCCCCAATTATTTGATGTTTTTCCTCGATCTCTTGCAGGTCTTTATCTAAGATTGCAGTGATGTCCAATCTTTGCAATTTTTTACTGATCGTTCTCAGATCCCCTAATTCTTCATCTAGACTCTCCTTTTGATCTTCATATTCCGCCAACCATTCGCTAACATCCTTCCCATTTATATCATTGAGAATCTTGTTTCTCAATCTCGTTAGTTTTCCTTTTTTCATTCTCTTTTTCCACAGTCCTTCTTCTAAAATCTCTTCGTCATTGCCACCGCACAGCCTGAGTGACAAATGAAGTGTCGAACCTACTTGTATCCTATAATCATTCAAAATTCTTTTATTTTCTAATTGCTTCCCGGCGTAGACTAACCTTTGACAATTTACCGGAATTCCTTCTTTGTCCTGGATTTTTCCTTTTATCTTTTCAATTGTGTCATTCCATTCTACGTCAAGAGTAATTGTCTTACCAGTAAGAGTCTTGACAAATATTTGATTTATACTTCGCCATCGCAACTCAAAACCCATTACCCCGCTCGCCCTCACCCTTGACTCAGCTCTGTTCTTTACCCTGTTCCCCTGGCTTCCCCCTTTAAAAGAGTGCTGGGGCCCATAGCAGCACTTTCCCACGCTCGGTAGGGAAGGGAGGATGTTTAATTTTACAAAAGTATTATAATATATACAATTATTAATTACATAATAAACATAATATTTACATAATATATATAAACCCAAAAAAGACCGTTTATAATACATTTTAATTACCTTGTTCCGGCTGGCTAGCCGGAACCACGCTCTGCTACCATGATCAAGTTCCGAATAACTCCTTAAACTTTTATTATTAAACAATGTTATTTTCATTTCACCGCCTGAATTGCTGCTATCAATCCAAGGACGAGCTTCGATAAATATTTCCTCATTGCAAATTGGGTGTTCATTTATTGCTTTCGAAGCTTTCATTTTACTGTGCTCAACAACACTTGAATTGTGGAATAATAAGAATTGACACTTTCTACATTTGAATTGAACTAACTCTTTTGAAGATGCTGATAAATTAAATTGAGCTCGAGAAACTGTATTTGCGCATTTGTTGATTTCATCTGGAGAAAATAAGCGGATAAATTGTTTGTACTCATCACTTTGGTAATCACCACTACAATTCACGTTGAAATATCTCTTTAATTGTTTCCTGAATCCATCATTTGGACATATAACTGACTTTTCCTTAATTGTCTCAATCGCATCGTTTGGACCAACCTTAAAATGTTTCATTACATAGGCCGTCAAAATAGTTCCACTTCTTGATCTTCCAGCAAGACAGTGAACCAATACTCCACCAAATTTTCTGCCATTTTCAATGAATTCACTGGTTTCATCGAAATAAGAAATAAGATCTTGGTTTGGAACATCATAAGCTTTAATCAATTTGTACTCAACATCTTCTTCTTCAACTGAAGGATCACATTTGACACCTGAAGCCATTTTTACCCAAACTTCTTTGTTCCAAAATATCCCTTTAAAAAAAACGCCACCAATAATTCCTTTTAAAACAACACAATTAAATCAAAATCTCGAATTTCTAAAATCTACAATTCGAAATCAATAAAAATTACAATTCAACTAACTTCTAAAGAAATTGACAAACTACCTCTTGCTCGCGTCTGTGTGCGCACACAGCCAAAAACCAAGAAAAGAAAAGCGCACACAGACGCGAGACAAATAATAATTAACCAAACAGTTACTAAATTATTGAATAAAATCCACTGTTTTAACGAAGAAAATCGAGAACTAAATAGTATTCTTAAAAACAGCGGTCCAAGACCTACTGGTTTAGATTCGCCTGTGAATATGGATCTGACTGAAATAATACAAGCCGATTCTACCCTCACCAGAAGGGAATGCAACAAAAGTTGGGAGATTTAGGAATAACTGCATCTACACCTAAAATCTCAAAATGTCCTAAAAGATTTTCAATAACAAGAAAACGAATCAAAAAAAAATCATCACGAACGATTTTTACTGATGTGATTAACCAACGAAAAGTATATTCAAGAGAAATACGACTTATTACCAACTCAAGATTAGTTTTTTTAGACGAGAGTGGATTTAATCTCCACACAGGTGCTCATTATGGATACTCACCTGTCAATGTTGATGCTTTTCAAATAGTTCCATCAAACAGAGGCAGGAATGTTAGTTTTATAGCATTATTATCAGTTAACAACATTAATGCATACAAATTAATCGATGAGGCATATAATACCACTAAACTACAAGAATTTTTAAATGAAGCTTTTTTTGGATGAGAATATTAAAGCCAACGATATTTTAATAATGGATAATTTACGCTTTCATCATAGTGATGATGTTAAAGATTGATGTAGAGAAAATGGAATCATTGTTAAATACCTACCCCCATATAGCCCAGATTTAAATCCGATCGAAAATATTTTTTCGACGATAAAGGATCGGTATTCAGCCATACGACCGATATCAACAACAAACGAAGAGCTAAAACAAAATGTTGCTAATGCTAATGAGTCGATGAACAATGATCCTGGTATAGTGTATGAACTATATTTTGAACGAATGCGTGAGTTCTTAGGAATGGCTTTTAACGGGGAATATTTCTGATTAAATATAACATTTTAATATTTTTTATATACATTGTACCATATTTTATAAATATTCATTGTTTATTTTAGTTTACAATTTGAATTATTCTTCTTCAAGCTTTTTAAGATACAAAAAACCTTATTGTATTAATAAATTAAAAATAACAATATATAATTTTGAAATATTGAGATAAGATTCTGAAATATAAATATATAATTTAGAAATATAAATATATAATACAGAAATACCCTGTAAACGCTATTTTCCCGTTATTCAATAATATTATTAGAATAAATAAATTTACCCAATTTCAATTGAAAGTTGCGAAATTGTACATCTGAATTACAAATTGAGAATATAAATTAACTAATTAAATTAATTAATAACTCGTTTGGTTTTGAATTTGATATTTCGCATTGGCCAGTTCTCCTGCAGAATGAAACAATTTTAACTGGTAATGTAATAATTAAATTAAATCAAATCAAATTTAATTAAAGAATATTATTTAATTATATATAGTGATTATCCAAAAGAAGCAGTACTCGGAAGACAGTTAGAGCAATAGGAAATAAATATTAACCTTGCGTTTATTTCTTCATCGATATCACGGCCATAATTGATATCCAAAAATTTATAAAGCCCCATGATGGAGTAGTTGAGTTTTCAACTCGGCTTATGAAACTGAAGTTAGTGGCTGTCAAAATGCTGCAAGCGCAGCCTCAAGGCCAAAAAGCATACAATTAAAACAATATTGATTATTATTTTGTGGAAAATACTGTTTTTAATCTAGATTTATCTTTTAGTTCAAATTGATAATAAGCATTTCCTAAATCAAGGGTGGTAAAATATTTTTTTATCGCCTTTAACGCTCTATAATCTAAATATATCCTTTATCATCTTTATCTTTCCCTTTAACACACACTAAAGGTGAGTTCTAAGAAGGCTCACATTGACTTATTATTCCGTTTTCCTCCATATCCTTAATATTTTTTTCAATTTTCTCAATGAGATGAATTGGTTGGTGCCTAGGGTAAATAAAAATAGGTGCGCTTTAGGTTAATATCTCATGTTTTACTAAATTGGTGATGCCTACAACCCATTTATGTTATATAAATATATTTTTATATTCTTTAATTATTTTATTCAAAGTCACATCTAGACTAATTTGATAATTATTTTTTAAATTATTATTAGTTTTTCATCATCTAACATTAAAATATTTTCCTTCTCTGGGTTCAATAGAAGTTTAATATGAAATTGATCTAACATATTAATATTACACTACGAAATTTCATTTGCAATAAAGAAATCGGCCATATTTTCTTGATTTAAAATTTATAATTTTTAACGAAACCTTTTCTAATATTTCTAAATTTACACATTTGACCAATTAATTAGTGTTTTCAACTTTTACATTTTCGAGCGTGTTTAGTACATATTTACTAATGAAACTTATTTTAGCTCCCGTATCCAACAGTCAATTAAATTTCTTATTATTAACCAAGATATTAATACTGGGCCTACCTCCCATTTTATCGTATTTTATTACCATATTATATTGATTATATTTTTATATTTTTATTATATTTATATTATATTTTTATCTATCTTATCTACAGTATCTATACAGATAACATCAAACATACCACAATCATCATTCCAAATATTGTCAATAAATTCAATTTCATGCAAACAATTACAAACATTCTCATGCATATAATCATTGCTCAAGATCCTACTTACATTTAGTTTATCGCTCCAATCACTTCCCCCTGTGTTGAAGCGTTGGCAATCGCTGCAATCGCTGCAATCGCTGCAATCGCTGCAATCGCTGCCATATTCTACTGATATCTGTAGTTTTGAGATCCTTTTAAATCGAAGAATCTGAATTTGAAATGTCTTTTTTTGAGAGCATTTCGTATTCGGACATTGAGCCCTTTATATGTCTTACTTCTTTGAATCCCCAGCATTGTTTTTATCGTGACTGTTCGGAACTTAGATTTGACTGATCAAATAAATTTGAAAAATCGGATCTATTTCTAAATGGTTCTTTACGTAATATGTTGTTTTCTCAAAACATTTGCTGTTGTTGTTATCGTGGTTGTGATTGTCGATATTGTTGAGCTAGATATTGGCTCCGGTTTTGGACAACATTTGCATAACTTTTGAATGGTTTCATAGATGCAATATTTTAATTTTTCATTTCTTTATTAATCTCATCTACCTTTGTAATGGTTTCCTTAATCTCCTTTATATTAGAAATATTTCTCATCTTAATTTCTCTTTTTATATCATTATCTTCTATTGTATTTTGCAATGAAAAGGCAGTTAATTGCTCTTTCGATAATTCGTGATTGAAGACATTTCCTGCCAATCGGTCAATGGTCATAAAAATGTCTTGAATTGATTCATTACCTTTTTTGTAATGAATAGCTTCATGTAAATTTCTTCATAAATTTGAAGGTTCTTCGAAGGATTTTCTGCATTTTCCGTAATAACGATAAAAATTTTCATTGACTCATTCATATAATTTAGCCACTTCGGTTGACATGAATGCTATTATAAACAATTTTAGCAATTGAATTCATTGAGTAAATTCATAAAATCTTCTAATTTCTTCTAAGGACATTTCCAGACTGTCTCTAACAATAAAGATTTTCATCGTTGGAAGAAACTCATTTAATGAGTTTTTTGTCGTGGATTCTGGCGTGGTCGCCATATTTGGAGGACCTAAGAGACATAAGATTTATTTTTACTAAAAACTGTATATTCCTCTTGAGAAAGTAATTATATTGTAAGTCTCTTGAGCAAGATACATACATGTATCAATAATACAATATTAGACATACATTACATAATAATCAAACAAACAATTCCAACATTCAATAATATTATTTTAAACAGGTATTTTATACAGTTATCCTACAGTGGCCAAGCATCAAAGATCGAAAATTTGTACTTTGTCTTCCATTGCTGCCTGCTTGATGGACCAGGTTTTCTCATTTACGATCAACTGATGTAGAAGGACAAAGAAAGCTTCGAAGCAATAGAAAATGTTTTAACAAATGGCTTTTCGATGGCTAGCTTTAAGGCTTACGACACGCTATGCAATCGACTATGGAATGTAGAGCCAGTTAATGTTTTCCTTGGGGATCACCAGCGATTGACTACGCTGGTCGGGATAAATAATGACGGGCTTCTCAAGAGAGCATTTGTTATCGGAATTCCATAAATGGTCTCCCACTAGCTTAGAGCTTCAGCGAGGATCTTTGCAATGGACCTTTCAGAAGTTGTTCGACAAGCTCGAGTACTAATACCTGAGCAAAACCGTTCTGCTGGTTTAATTGCAGTCAAGGAAAGTGTTTTTTTAGCAGAGTGAAGAAATCAAACTGTGCTATCGGTAAGGAAAATCTAGATATTTCAAAAATAAATGCACCTCTCAAGAGTGTTGGACATGCGGAATCAAAGTGTATTTGTCCAGAATATGCCATTCAAACTCACATGGAAACGCCAGAAAAGATACTGGAACAATCAAACAGGAGTCATTGAGACCCACGAACATTGTTTTCTGGTACAACACGGCACCCAAAGACGTTAAGAATCAGAACACAGCTCCTTCAGTGGGGTTATTTAAATACCTGTAGAGACTTTACTAGATCGCATAGTATCTAGTTATTTTAAAACTGGTCAGAAAGTTATTATAAAGCCAGTTCCGATCAAATGCACTGCTCGGTGGCCTAGCCGAATTACTACTGGCATAATATCTCCCACCAACAGAGAGTTTGACAGTGTACCACGCCATGTAGCCGACATACAAGTGTTGCCAAATCAACCCATCGAATCCATCGATGTTGAACGTGAGTTTGAAAACAATCAGTTCGACATCAGAAATCCAGAAGAAAGTGAGGAAAATAAGCGTTTGGCTCGCAACCGAAAGAAGCCTTTATATCTAAATCAGCACCAGTTGGATTCGTTGTACGGAGGGAATGTGATAATTAAATTACAATATATTTAATTTAATTAAACAATATTATTTAATTATATAGTGATTATCCAAAAGAAGCAGAATTCGAAAAACAGTTAATGTAATAGGAAATAAATATTAACCTAGCGTTTATTTCTTCACATTTAATAGGTTTAATTTATACTGTAAATAATATTAAATGAATTTCTATTTCTCTAGATATTTGTGACAAAATTCTATTTAAGGAACGACATAATTATTTGGAACATTTGACTTAATTTAATGAATTTTTTTCTTGAGTTAAACATATATTACATTAAAGGATCTTCATACGAACTCTTTGCAATAATAATAATAATAATAATAATAAAAATAATAATAATAATAAAAATAATAATAATAATAATAATAATAATAATAATAATAATAATAATAATAATAATAATAATAATAATAATAATAATAATAATAATAATAATAATAATAATAATAATAATAATAATTATAATAATAATAATAATAATAATAATAATAATAATAATAATAATAATAATAATAATAATAATAATAATAATAGTAATAATAATATTAATAATAAACGTTTTACTTACTCTTCAAATATAAGATATCCTGAAACACTGTTTAAAAAAAATTATCATGTTAATAATTAAATTCAAATTACTGATTACGCTGAAATTTGTCGGAGGGCATTCTGCAATGAAATTTATAATAAACATTTCTACAAAATAAGTCTTACGTTGGCATGCCATCTTGAAATTGTCACATTCTTGATCTCCTGAACCAATAAATATTAATATAATCAGAGATAAATTATAATGGATTAAAATTCAGAGGTTTTGATAACAATTTTCGGATACAAGTTAAATAATAAAAAGGTAAAGTAAGATGCATTAACGCGTGAGCTGTATCTAATTATTCTAAAATGAAGGGCTCATATGGTAAAGCGGCTCTGTGGTAAGCGATGAATTAATGAGGAAATAAATAGAATCACTCACCTCTTTTGACGCACTTTCTGAAAAATGGCTTATTTTGAAAAATATTTTCTTAGAAAATCTTTGGTAGTAGTATATATACGCATATATAGTTAAATACTTAGTTAAATTTTTAGGAATCCTAAAGATGGTCATCTAAATTTTTAATAAAATAAGCCTATTTATTCCAGTAATATACTGTTATAAACCTGTTAAAATTTATTTTAAATAAATATATTCATGATAATCATTCTTACTTCCGCTCTTTACCAGTTGACTACTATTCAGTTAATATTAACTAGTTATTAATCACCACTAAACAGGTATCTATTACTACAGGGGTGATCGGATTGTGGTAGTTATATAACAACGGTGGGCAAATGCGGCTCTTAGAGCCGCATGCGGCTCTTCGTTGAGTAAACTGCGGCTCATTGATAATTGAATTTTTGATAATTGAATTTGAAAATTGAATTCGATTTTTTTATTTTGAAATTTTTTCAACTGAATTTTTAAAAAAAAATTTTTTGTTGCAATTGTATTTTCATAAATGTTAAAAATTATGAGATTTAAAATATAAGAAATATTTACCTCTGGTTTTAAGGGAAATGTTATATTTACAAGAGTTTTTGCACATCTTTAAACACAAAACAATTTTCAAATCATTTTAACATCAAAAGTTTAAAATAAAATATTGATTATCAAATTATAAAAGAAAGAATTACAAAGTCACTTAAAAATAGACTTTATCATGTTAGTTTTGATAAACTATAAACCAGGTGTAGACAAGTGCGGCTCTTTGATGAGCTGTGTGGCTCTCGAGGACCTCATTCGTGCCCACCCTTGTTATATAACATCTATGCACGATCCATGGATAAAGAGATACAGGAAGTTATTGTAACCTATAAGGAATGTTTGCATAATAATAACTAAAACGGACGAGTAAAAGCACCTTTACAAAACATTGTGGGTGAAATACCTTTCCAGTTTATTGGAACCGACATAATCGTTGGGTCAACCTTTACAGGTAGCATGTTCACTAATAAATTTCCAACTCCAGTTGGTCTGTGTTCAGAACTCATGTATCAATTTTCATGTAAACGGTGTAAAGCCACATAGATTGGAGAGACTTTTCCGTCATCTCTGCACTCAAGTTCCTGAGCATTGCCAACTGAATAGATTGACCCACATTAGTGATCATTTTAGGAAGTGTGCCAGTAAAAAAATTAAGTATTGCTGATTTTAAGATCTTGTCGAAGAATTTGAGTAATTATTGGGAACGAGTAACGTGCAAGGAGTTGTTAATTAGATCTCTAAATCCTATAATTAATATTTAAAGTGCCCAGTCTACAGGGATTTTGAATGTATTTAAATAATTTAACTGGTATATTTAATATTTGGGCAGATTTTGTTGTTTGTTAAATTTTTTGTATAAAAACCATTTTTAATTTTGGAATTTAAATTTATTTTTTATATTAATTTAAAAAATATTTGTATGAGAATGTTAACCATTCTGTGCGTTTTTAAAAATTAAAATAGAATAATTTTTATATGATTAAAAAAATTTTTTTCAAAATTTTATTGAAACATATTTTTGATACAGTTTGATTACTATTATTAGTTGTGAATTGATTTGAATATTATTATTTTCATTTAGTTGTTATTAATACGATTCTTAACCTGAAGAAGACTGTTAAACGGTCGAAATATATAGCAATGTTATATTGTAATATACTTAGTTGTCGATATTCTATTATAAAAACTTTGCCTTTGTTCTTTGATTATTTAATTAAAGTAAATTAGGACAAATTAATTTTAAAATAAGTAAAATAATATTTAAAAATAAGTAAATTAAATTAAATTACGATAATATTTAAAAAGAAGCATTTTGAAGAATCAACGGTCACTGAAAATTTTAAAATAGTAAAGAAATTTAAACTGCAAATGTTTATGAAATAATTTTCAAAGAATATTTTTAAAGCAAAGTTTTATGAAATAAACTTTTGTGAATAATAATAATAGTTCAATCAGCAATCAGGTACTAAAAACTAAGTAATCACAACAAGGTAACCAAAATGGGGTACTCTCAACTAAGTACTAACAACCAAGTACCAATAACCAAGTTCTAACAAACACATAAAAATAATAACAATTAAAGACAAAAAAGGATACAAAGTTTATTCTTCATTACATATTTGCTTATATCATAAGCCGTATTATAAGTTTTTCTTAATTCAGATAGTAAAATGTAAAGAATATTCTTGACAGCATCTACATCTAAAAGGACAAGTTAACTTTGATGGATTTGCACAAACCACACAATCTTCTAGACAATTCAATCTAGCTCCTTGTACAAATTCATAATATAAACGAAAATTTTCCTCTATGTTAATTCCTGTTAACTGATTTATCCTGTAAACCAGCAATTTTGAAACATAATATGAAAGCCTGTTCTTCTTATTGGAGAACATCTCCTCTATCTTCAATTGGATTGTTTAAAAGACAAATGCTTCTTGCTCATCAGTCATTTTGAATATTTGGTTTTGTCAATAATCAAACGATTTAAACATAAGTAATTAACTTAATTAATTAAATTAATAAAAATTCAAGAACCAATTAAATAAAATAATTTAATTAATATTAATTTTAGAAATGATGCGGTAGATCAAATTGTAGGACCTAGTGGTAATAGGTAAACTTTAGTTTCATGTAATTTATTACAATAAAATATGTTTAAATCAAAATTCAATAAAATATATTGGCAAAAAGGACCAGATGAAGAAATCTAGCTTGGATATCTGAAAATCAATTAATTAAATAAATATTATGAAAGAAAATCAGTTTTATATTATTTTACCTAGTGATAGTAATATACAGTTGTTCTCTTATTCTTCTTGATAATGAAGCTAGTAAGATTAATGTCGAATTTCAAAATCCTATTTATTTGAATAGTGAATGGGAAGTAGCTCTCATGGAGTTTACCTTTGTGTATAATAATTTTCCTTTTTATAATAATTCAAATGTTAAATACAGTAAAAGTGTATTACATACAAGTTATTAATAATTTTACTTTAACCAATCAAAAAATGAATATACAACCAGTCACAACTTTCCATTTGATTAAATACATATTGATAAAAATATTTTGAACATTAATTGTAAATATTTTCCTTTTAAAATAGAATTTTACAATATTGAAGAAGCTAAAAAATTAGGATTTACTGAAAAAGCTTTTAAGCTTTTTCATAAAATTCTATTTTTCAATGATTCATTGTCTTTGTTAGATCTCAACGATAACTCAAACCCAAGAATATCATTTGGATAAGTCCTTCTTTTATTCAGCCTATCAGAAGTGGATGTGTGATATGGCTCACTTTTCCCTACTAAGATAATTTATAATTTCAAATTCGAAAAAGTTTTAATTTGCACCTAACTCAACCCAAATCACCACCAAAAGGCCAAAAAACTGCCCGCAAATTAAAAATCTTTCTCATTTGCAGGATACACTACTATGAAAAAACTATTAAAACTATTATTATTATTATTATTATTAATATTATTATTATTATTATTATTATTATTATTATTATTATTATTATTATTATTATTATTATTATTATTATTATTATTATTATTATTATTTGAAACAGTAGTGTGATAATTTAAGCCTTTTGCTGCGAATAATGTATTTAATGAAAAAATTTTCGACTATAAGATAATCCTTGTCAATCTTCTTCCCAAAAATACATTTCTATCTTTCTTTTATTTCCTTTTTCTTAATTCTCATTGGTTATAAATATAATATAATATAATATTTAAATAAGCTTGAATGAAATTTATTGTTTAAGTTGATTAAAAATGGAGATCAAATTAAAATTGAAGAAGTCTCTTTAGAAACGCGAATTCATGTCCTTCTGGTCATCACCCTTATTTTTAATATATCTCATAATTCCAGTAAATTTATATTATCCCATGTCTGAAGCATCATCAAATGAATTCCTATAAACTTGTAACATTATTCTTGTTAATAAATGTTGCTTTTGTTCTACTATTCCACAAGTCACCAGAAATGCACGTCATGCATCCTTGTTCAATTTTTTCATCAATATCATCAAGAAACATTTTCATTATGATATCTTATAAGTTTAATTGGATTTGGATTGGCTGTTGTTTGTTTTTCTTCTTGTCCATATTCGTACGCGTGTTCATCTTCTTGTTCTTCATCATTTTGTTCTTCATCATCTTGTTCTTGTTATCATCGTTATTCTTGTTCATATTCATGATTTTGTAGTTGTCGTCGTCGTAGTTGTTGTTGTTGTTGTTGTTGTTGTTGTTGTTGTTGTTGTTGTTGTTGTTGTTGTTGTTGTTGTTGTTGATGATGTTGTTGTTGTTGTTGTTGTTGTAGTTGTAGTTGTTGGAATTGTTGTTGTGCTCGCACTTTTCTTTCAATTTCTCTTTTTATCCTGCTGTTTTTTTTATTAATTCTTGAAGTAATCTCTCGTGTTTAAATTCTCTATTTTCATCTTCTAAACGTCTATTTTTATCTTGTAATCTTTTCTCTCTCAAAGCAAAAATTTTCAAAGAATTCTTATGTTTAGGAATCGGTATTATTTTGTTCTCTTCAAAAGAATTCCTAGGTTTGGAAATCGGTTTTGCTTTTCTGTCGGCCATTTTTAAATAAAAGAATTTATTGTTTATTTGCGGGCAAAAATGTTTTGTGAATTTTAATATTTTTTTGTAAAATGTGTTGAGGATACCTAAATAGCAAATGATATAATAAATAAGTAAATTACCTGGGGGAAGATCGTCATGACAAACGGGACGATCTATGGGAACTGAGAAAAGAAAACGGAAGTAAAAAGAAATGAAAATTGAGGAAGATAAATCAAGGAAAAGAAAACAAACATGAGATTAAAACAAAGGTCATTGTTAATTAAAAAGTACAAACGAAGGAGGAATTTCAGTTTGCAGAAAAACAAAAGTATGGGGAAAGCCGTATCCTGACAGCCTGTCAAAGATAGCGAAATTGCAGGAAAATTTGGCACAACATGAAAAGGGAAAAACAGGGAATATCTCGATATCTGTCAGAGATAAGGCTGGAGTAGCGGGGAATACAGAGGAAAATGAAAATGGAAAACAAAATCTGTCGCTATGGTCTTCCCTCGAATAAAAGGACTGGTCCTTCCTTTCAAATAAAATGACCACTGGACCGTATTTTTGAAAAGAAGGACCGGTCCTTTTATTCGAGGGAAGTTTAACAACTGTTATATTCGTACAAAGGGGCCATCCATATATTATGTACGCAAAAAACCCACGAATTTTGACACCCCCTCCCCCTGTTGCATCTCGTACATTTTCACCTCCCCCCAATGCGTACGTTGCTCGGCGGTCCCAACCTGTGTATTAAAATGCATTAAATATAAACATTTAAAACAATTTCTTTTTAATATAAAATGTATAATATACAGATAAACCCATTTAGTTGTTACTGTAATGGTTGTAGATGCGTCTTACGGATGTAATAATTATGTGAGTCAATTAAAAACTATAAAACCCGACTAATTTCCAATCTAATCATAATTGTTCATAGAAGTGTATACACAAAGATATCCTATAACCTAAACTGAATATAATTTAATACAATGAATAACATAAACTAAAAATTGCGCATTGCAGTTTATTCCTTTAACCATCCTCCGTTTCTAATCCCGTTTGCAACCACTCGAATAAACTGGCATCTCGCTGTTCTGCATTTCACTGACAAATGGCATTAGAACCACATCATCATCAGCTTCGATAACAGGTGGTGCAATGGTATGCACATCTTCATGAATGATTCTGTGTCGCTTTAAGCTGGCCTGTGATGCATGATATATCCCGCATTCGGCACAAATTCTTTTTTCCTGCTCGGTTTTGGAAATTGATGGACAGTATGTGTCAAACGGAGAGTCTAGAGGCACCTTAGATGATACAAATCCCACTCTTTGTGCGAGAGAACTATAATATGGCTTACTAAGTGCAGTTATCATACTTGCTTCTGGAACACACAACCCTTCGTTCGAATGCACTAGTACCACCGGCCCTGGAAGAAAACGCTGTGGGAAATAAGTTTTCCATGAACTACGCCATGGTTGACAACAGTCACGTTCGTCGCATCTGATAATTTGCATGAAGTACTGGCTCTGTCTAACATGAAATGCTACCCACTTCGGACAAATTTCATCATGTATTGCGGCTATATCATTTGGAGATATATATTCAGCGGATACTTTGTGATTGTCAATCATTAACTCCGACCATATTTCTGCAAGAGTTGTTCCGGCCCTCTCAAAATTTTGCTTCTCTTTTTCGGTATCTACTGTTTTCCCGGAGGCATCAAGATGTGAACCGAAGTGGTCGTGAGGCAGTACCAAGCCTGCTAGTTCACGGCTAAGTGGGGCCATACGTCTTTCCACTCTATTGTATGCTGAGTAGTGAGGTGCATTGGTACCTATCAAGTATGCATCAAGGTTCCATGATTTAAACCGGGCTATGGCAACTTGAAGTGGTTTGGGGAAACGTGGATTTTCATCTGGTCCCCTATCGCAGACAATGATAAATATTGGCTTGACTTGACCTTCAGATGTGCTCATGATCGGTTTGAAACTTTTAACTGTTCTAAGACGTTCCAGGTCATGACCATGTGTAAACGCAGTACTGCTGTCATGTTTCATGGATCTTATGGCAATGTATGTGGGGCCTGAATATGCGACGGCATTCGCAAATTTACCGGGATTGATAACACATGCGGCATATACCGACGGAATCAGTTTGTGACGAGCAGAAACAGCAAAGTCATGGTCCGGCAGTCTGACTTTGTATTCCAGGTGCATCAATATCGGTGCTTGTTTCGTCGCTGCCGCTAAACCCAGAGGTATTTTTGCTTTGTCATCCATGCTTATAAAACAACATGCTCTTTCCCCAAACATCCCACATATTTCATCCAGGTAGGCCATGGATGCGAACGCGAAGGCTGCATCTTGATGACGTTCATGGGCGCTGTTTTCGGCCCGGATCAGCTTAACGGGCACAGTCGTTATATGCCGTTTTCCTTCAAGTGACGACGATTTTCTAGGCAAGAGTCTGAGATACGTTGCTGATCGTGATATGTTGTATCCTTGTGTTGCTAGTGATTTTTGTAAATCATCCAAAGTTTTGCATGATCTCAATTCTTCAGAACTACGACGATCACTGGCTGCAGCCCCGATTGAGGCGATTCTGACTATTGCATCTAATAGATCTGACTGATTTACTGTTATTGCTGGTTTATCGACCCTATCGCGTGTAAACTTGCGGAGCTTTTCCCCCAAATGTGGCATTTCGACTGCTATTTCCTGTATTGTGTTTTTGATTTCTCTGCGACGCTTGCGTTGGCGATCAGCTTCATCTTCCAATCTTTTCAGTTGTTGTTTTTTCTTTTTAATATCAAATTCAACTGTATTCATTTTCAATTTCAAATCTTCAGTCATCAATCCGGCATCTCTTATTCTAACCAAAGCTAAAATTTGTGCATTGAGTTGTGAGATGTCTATAGTTAGGCTCTTTTGTTTAGGCGCTTCTGCTGTGTGCTTATTTTTTGCCACTGTCTCAACAGTACATATTTTAGTACGTTCGTCCGCAACAAAGCCGATGCCTTGTCTGTTGATGGGGGTACAACTGTCTCCTCAACAATTGAAGTAGAGCCATTTCGACTTTTCTGCTAGAATCAGTAGATACTGGCGGTTTTTGGGTACTGGGACGAGCCCAAAATGCCATTAGGGTGCTCTTCTGTCGCAACGAATTTCTCAAGATGTCATTCATTACCGAATCATAATTTTTATCACCATTTTTAATCGCCCCCCACAAACGATTTGCTTCCTTCTGCTGGGATTTTTTCGTATTCTGAGGCATGGAATTGCACACGGCAGCATACAGTCGGTTGTATCGATCAGTGTTATCCATTGGGGGAAAACTAATTGAATATATTTAATATAATTTTACGGAGCAAGAAGATTGATATACTTTTTGATTGGTTAGTTTTTAATAATACGTAAATGGCACATCAAGAACATATTGGTATTATTAAAAACTAAAACTATTAAATCAAAAAACATCTCAATCTTTAAAATTAAATTAGTACCAATAGTAAATAAATTCGCATCAATGTTGAATAAAATAGGAAATCACTAAATTTCAAATAATATTGCATTTATATAAGCCTTGCTCTCGACTATATTAAAATATTAAGACTGTAATATTGAGAATTCCATGCGTAGCAGTGACAGTATACATGTCGCCTAGGTTCATGTGATAATGCACAGCCCATGCGGTAACCTATTATATATAAAGGTTTCATATGTGAGTATTATAACAAATCATTTTATTTTATTCCTTCGCATGCCTTTGTTGGAACACCCTCCTGCATACGCACCCGTACGCAAAACATTCACTCGGAATACACCCCCCCCTCCCCCCTCGGTGCGTACGTAATATATGGATGGCCCCAAAATACAGTCAATTTTTCCAATACGAGCGTAGGACGTTCTGACTTGGTGTTTTGTTTGTTGGGTAGATGTCATAGATAATTTCAATCTCTTGCTGTCGGGTAAATAAATCTGTCAAATTTAAACTGTAATTAAAATTTAAAAAAAAACGTTTATTCAAAATCACATTTTAATCGTAACCAACAAACAACATGCTTTTTTATTTTGTTTATATTTGTTTATAGTATTAAAAAATCGAATTAAGTAATATCCAAGTTTTAATAAAATATAATAAAAAATTTTGTGCTTAAAGTTTGAGAACTGTATGGAGCTGTTTTGAAACAAAATTGTTATTTTGATGAGGATCCTTCAGATTGGTTTTGGCCAGCAAATAGTATACCAAAAACCAGTTTCTTTATATGTATTATGAATTTGATACCAAATGATGAAGCAATTGATTTTGTAGAATGGATAAAGATCTATGGACCAAAAATAGTTAATATTATAAAAACAGACACGATTTTTTGTGGCGTATATGATGAAACGGATATCAATGCTATATTAAGAGGTGAGAGCACAAGTAGACGTTTGGAATTAAAAGCTGTTTCAATACATGAAAATTGGTAAATAAACTTAATAGAACTAAATGAAGAATATGCCAAAATAAATGAAGTTCTTTATGAAGCGGAAAATAGTTTTAAAAAATTAACTTTTGTAAGTTGCCAAGAATACTATGGGTATAAACTTTTAATTTAAAGTTCTATTTTATAACAATGGTTATGTTGTTCTTCTTTATTTTTTTATATAATATTATTTTTTTATTGTTTTTTTTATTGTTTCTATTGTTACATAGTTTGTATCTTGAAATGAATTAATATATTGAAAAACGAATGAATAAACTTTATATTTATACTCAATTTACCATTAATTTCAAATTTCAGTATTCGTCGAATAAAAGGACTAGTCCTTATATTCGAATGTCCTTATATTCGAATGTACTTATATTCGAATGTCCTTATATTCAATAATTTTTACCAACATTTAAAATATCAATATAAAAAAAGAAATCGAATAGAAGGACCAGCCCCTTTATTCGAGGGAAAACGGTAGTGCCACAAATGAAACGGGCTATATAAAGCGGAACTGTTGGCCGAGAAATCAGACAAAATTAGAAACAAAAAGCGAGACAACGAGAGAAGAAAAACCAGAGTTAAAAGGAGAATTAAATTTAGAGAGTTAAAGGGGAATCAAAGAAGGAATTTAAAGGAATAATTAAAGGGAGAATTAAACAGAGTTCAGAACAAGTGAAACGAGAAGTGACGAGAATCTTTTGTAAAATTAAATATAAAGTGGAAGTGGAGTAAATAAATTTGTGGTCAAAGCAAATAGAACAATCGATATTGTCGGGTTCCTTCTGACTCGCGCTCTTTTAATTTAAATAAAAAACTCCCAGCGGATATTTATGTTTAATTATTACAATCTGTCAAAATGTACAATTCG
>CAUHTR010002918.1:0-52341 GCA_959609185.1 Schmidtea polychroa
ATTATTAAATATTAGTTGGAACATATTTTGAAATATTTGCATAATTATCCCTATCTCTAGGTGAAAACAAATAAAAATCTTTAAATTTCGAAATCAAAAATATGCAAATATTTTAAAACAAGTATTTATATATTTAAAATTTAGTGTTAATTTATGATTCGGCATCACCAATGCGTTCCTCAGTAAGTTTATCATTATCAATCTATGATCAATTAAAGAGAACTATTTTATAGGCGAAAATTCTGGCTTTTTGTTCAGAAAAGTCTGAGTAAAAGCTAAACAAAATATTTACTAAACTATATTTATTTATGTTAATAATTAAGATATTTTATTCATAAATAAAATATTTATTTAGAAAACATCAGAATTATAAATGTTAAATTTTGAATATACAATATCATTTTTCAGTCATCTATGCCTCGATTTCATTTTGGAATTATATTTGACAATATATTGTTATTATATTAAATTAGAAATTCGGATATTTGCAGAATAATTCTAAAAAATTCAAAATTATTTTTGAAAATAAGAAAATTATTTTAAACAATTTGAAAATAAAATCAGTTAAACATTTTATATTATTATATTGCTTTTATTTTTGTATTTTAAAATGAAATTCTTTATTTTTTTATTAATAGAAATATTATTCAATTGTTTCTAGAAAATAATTATTTGGTTAAGTTTTATTAATTACTTTATATTAACAGAATAACTACAAATTATTTGTTTTTTTTTATTCAATCATCTTGCTGAATTTAATTTAATTTTAATTACAGATTTTACTGATATTTTTCAACTGACTTTAACAATTGGAAATAGTGATTATACACATAACCCTAACCCTGCCCGTTATGACTGTAAGGAAATCTGTTATTACTTGCGCAGCTCTGTTTGCAAAAATGTCATCGACAATATTGCCGAAATGAATACAAAATGTGCCTGTGCACTTGCAATTATGATCTCAATATTTTTCTTATAAATGTTGAGGAAATCTCTCTTTTATTCATCTAGAAAATTTAATTAATTTAGCAAAATAACTGACAAACCAAAACCTATTATTTGTTATATATTATTCAATCATTTTGCTGAATTTAATTTGATTTTAATTACAGATTTTACTGGTATTTATCGGTTCATGTATTCTGTCAATAGAGACTTTAGCAATTGGAACTAATGATCTTATACCTAACCCTGACCACCCTGATTCTGATGTATGTGACATATACTGTTATGACATTCGTCAGCGCTGTTTGAGTATATGCAATCGACCATATTGCCGAAGGGAATGTATTGATGAATACGAAATATGCATATCCAACTGTTAATATGATCTCAATGTTTCTCTTATAATTGTTTAGAAAATCTTTATAAATTAATACATTTTTACTGTATTTGTATTATTTATTTAAAATTTTCAAGTTTATTATTATTATATTTTAACAATCATTTTCAGCTTCAGATAATTAATAATTTTTATATTCTTGTAATTAATAAATCAAAACAAATAATATGGAAACTTCCCTATTAAATAATAATTTATAACTAAAAATTAATTAATATTAATTATAGTTGTGCATTTTTACATAAAACTTACGTATCTCGATAATAAATTTATTTTATTTTATTATCTACAAATTACAAGTTTTCAGTAAAAATACTGATATTAACAAGAATAATATATTTCTTTTTTATTAGACAACTCAAAACCTTTTCTGTTAAATATTTTATTTCAGAAAAGATAATTGCTAAAATCGAAGTTATGACAAGCAAATAAATATTTACAATTCATTTACAATTTTATCATATATAACAATCTCACTATCCCTCATTTAATTTAAAGCTCTAGTGTAAACTAGAAGAAGTAAAATCATGCTATCTCAAAGTAACAGAAACATATCCTACATTTGTAAGGGCATGTAGTGTTATGGGATACATTTATAATGCACAAGGAAATCCTTGGTTGGCATTTCATAACTTTGAAAAGGCGTTTACTCTCGATCCAAATTTTCTAGATGCTCGAGGTAATCTTAGTCATGAATTCAAAATTTTAAAGCTTCTATAATTAGCTCAAAGAAACTTCTTTTATTAAATAATATCATAAAATATTTATAAAATATTATTTTCTAATAACTATTTTTATAGGCAATTCAAAAATATTTAGAAATGTTTATATTTTGATTTTTATACCTAATGATCTCTAAAAATATATTTTCTTAAAATTTGATTTAATTTTTCTATATTTTTTTAAAATTATTATTTATTAAATTTAAAAAAAATATATTCTCAAGTTCAATAAATCAAACTGATGATTGCATTGATATCTTCTTAAGTGTTGATGGTTGGCTGTCTAAAGTTAAATAAATGGTTCCCAATCTCAGTTCGAAACCAATAAAACTGGATATTAAAAACCCATAGGAATAAACACAAATATTTTACCAGGCTTCATGTATATCGTAATCCGATGTTCCCCGCAAAGATGAGATGAATGAGTATTGAGGATTATGGCTTGATTATTACGAAATTCTGGAATTTTATCTAGATGAAACACTCCTAAAAATATTTGTTCCAAGTATTTCAAGGACGATAAAATATCATCGCTTTTTAGTGATAGTCGGATTTTGTATAGAAAACTGCTTGGATTTGGAGACCTATCACTAAAGACAGAAAAGTATATGGCTTTTAAAATACCATGGATGTTTTAGCGAGGATCGGATTTTGTATTGAAATAATCTTTGGACTAAAGATACCTTACTATAGTCAGAAAAATATTATATCATTTGCGATTTATAGCTTTTCGCCTACATCAGAAATTTGTTTTAGGGGGAGGCTACCCGGATGGTCGTGCTACCGTAAGCCAATAACTACATGATATTACATAATTATACAGTTATTATATTACTACTAAAAACAATTAATAAAAATTTAACCAATTACCTATTTCCACGTAGCAATTGAATAATATATTTATTATTATAAAATTAATAGTATTTAAATTTAAAATGCTAATATAAACTATAAAATATAAAATAAATTAAATTTTTAAATTAAAAGCAATTGAAAATTGTTTGAAATATTTATTTTAAAGAAATTTAGTTAATTTATTATATTAATGGTTTAGGATTAATTAAATATTCTAGAAAACCTGATTATTTTATGAAATATTATAATATTATAGAATCAATTATAATTTTAAAAAAATGAAGACTGAGAAAATTGTAAAATAATATCATGTATTTAAAATTTAACATTTTTATATGTTAATTATCCGGCGAAACGAATTATTTTTTCATAAATAAAAATATATATAATGATAATAAATAATAATAATTTAAAACTTTATTAAAAGTATACTGATTGAAGAATAGCTTAATAGCTTTATATATATATCACTGGCAATCACTGGATCAAGTAGGTAAAATAAAAAATAAATAGGTCCAATCAAATTTATTTAATTTTAACGATTTTTCATGACTTTTGTAAAGTATTTTAGAGTTTTTTAATATATTACATTAACTTTAAAAATTTGCCACCACTAGATCAAAAAAGTCAAATACATATTCTATATTGTTTTAATAAATAAACACAATCAATATAGTTTTTAAATAAATAAGTAGGTCAAGTACACACATTACCTATATAGTATAATTAAACAGACTTTAGAAACAGGCCACTAATGGATCAAATAAATACTATATAGTTTTAATATACACACACATACCTTCGTGGTAGAAAAACTGACTGTACGCATGCATGTGTGTAATGGGCAATAAATATGGGATAATAATTAAAATTACAGATTTTACTGGTATTTATCGGTTCATGTATTCTGTCTTTAGAGACTTTAGCAATTGGAACTAATGATCTTATACCTACCCCTGACACCCCTGATTCACAGAAACTGTTTACAAGTGCATCCGATTACCATTAGCATTTTTAAGTTATAAAGTAATGGTGTAAAATATTTTTGTCGGATGTCTCACTTGAATAAAATAAAATAAACAGTACAAGCTTTGTGATACCCAGTGCAAATCCCAATAGTAGACTAGTTTCGAGCTTTTGGCTCTCATCAGTACTATGCAGGATGCACTTGTAAACAGTTTCTGTGTATCGACTAATTTTTTAGTCCGCAGAGGTGATTATGATTTTTCATACGCCATGTTTACAAGTTTACAGATTTTTTCTGTGACCAAGCTATTTTGCAAGCGATGTGATTTCCAGTGTACCGGGGAAAGTATGCAATAGAGTTGAATCAACAATATTGTATACTTACCTGGCGCGAAGAGAAATCTTCGTGTCTCCTGCATAGTACTGATGAGAGCCAAAAGCTCGAAACTAGTCTACTATTGGGATTTGCACTGGGTATCACAAAGCTTGTACTGTTTATTTTATTTTATTCAAGTGAGACATCCGACAAAAATATTTTACACCATTACTTTATATATTATTATTATTATTATTATTATTATTATTATTATTATTATTATTATTATTATTATTATTATTATAGTTGTTATTTATTCACAATTATTAATTTTACATATAATATTATTAGATATTAATTGGAACATATTTTGAAATATTTGCATAATTATCCCTATCTCTAGGTGGAAACAAATAAATAATCTCTAAATTTCTGATAAAAACAAAAATATGCAAATCTTTTAAAACAAGTATTTATATGTTTAAAATTGCGAGTTATTTCATGATTCGGCACCGCCAATGCATTTCTCAGTAAGTTTATATTTTCAGGTGAACTATTGTAAAGATGCAAATTTTCGCTTATTGTTCAGTAAAGTCTCAGAAATAGCTGAACATAATATTTACTAAACAATATCTATCAATGTTAATAATAAAAATATATTTTATTTATAAATAAAAAAAATTATTTATAAAACAGTAATATAAATGTTAAATTTTAAATATACAATATCATTTTTTAGTCATCTATGCTTCGATTTAATTTTGGAATTATATTTGACAATATATTGTTATTATATTAAATTAGAAATTCGGATATTTGCAAAATAATTCCAAAAAATTTAAAAAATATTTTTGAAAATAAAGAAATTAAATTTTTAATTAATAGAAATATTATTCAATTGTTTCTAGAAAATAATTAATTGGTTAAGTTTTATTAATTATTTTATATTAACAAAATAACTAGAAATTATTTGTTTTTTATTATTGAATCAACTTGCTGAATTTAATTTAATTTTGATTACAGATTTTACTGATATTTATCGGTTCATGTATTCTGTCAATAGAGACTTTAGCAATTGGAACTAATGATCTTATACCTAACCCTGGCCCTGGTCCTGGAGTGTGTGGGATAATCTGTTATGACATGCGTCAGCACTGTTTGAGTAGATGCCATCGACCATATTGCCGAAGGAAATGTATTGATGAATACGAAATATGCATATCCGACTGTTAATATGATCTCAATGTTTCTCTTATAATTGTTGAGGAAATCTTTATAAATTAATACATTTTCACTGTATTTGTATTATTCATTTAAAATTTTCAAGTTTATTATTATTATATTTTAACAAGCATTTTCAGCTTCAGATAATTAATAATTTTTATAGTTCTTGTAATTAATAAATCAAAACAAATTATATGGAAACTTTCATATTAAATAATAAATATATTATAAAAACATTAATTAGTATTGATTACCGTATTTCCCTCTATAATAAGACCTACCTCGAAAATAAGACCTAGCATGAATTATTCGCCCACAAAAAATATAAGACCTACCCTGAAAATAAGACCTACCTTGAAAGATCTGTTTACTTATTTACATAACGAAAAAAATAGTAATTTTAATTCAAATTAGCCATAAATATATGCCATAAATATCTTGGGTCGCGAAAGCATGGAATGCAATCACGGATACGTCCATTGGTAACGCACTAAGAGCAGGATACTTGGATAAAAATTGCTCGTTTGAAGATAGCTATATTGCCAGGCATTCGAGATTTGGACCGATGATCTTGGATGAAATTGAATCACGGATGGGCAATATTGTAACCCCGACTGACAGTAATGATGGTGATGTAAATGAGGTGGATGACATGATTATATTTGAATAAATGTCTAGTTTTTAAACGTAATAAATTTGTTTTGAAAATATGACCCGAAAATAAGCCCTAGGTAGCTTTTTTCTGAAAATTTGAAGTAAGACAGTGTCTTATTTTCGGGGAAATACGGTATAGTTGTACATTTTTACATAAAAACTTACGTTTCTAGATAATAAATTTATTTTATTTTATTATCTTAAAACTTTCAGGACAAGTTTTCAGGAAAAACGTATTGATATTAATAAGAATAATATAATTCTTTTTTATTAGACAACTCAAAAGTTTTTCTGTGTAATATTATAATAAAATAGGTTAATATGTTAACCTAATAAATTAAATTGAATATTAATAAAATTTTAAAGGAACGAAATATATATCAAAGGTTAAACCAAATAAAATTTTTAACAATAAAATTAAATTAACTGAGAAATCAAAACCTATTTTAAAAAAATAAATAAATACAAAAAAACAAATAATCGCAGAATTGATATTGAGATTGTTTAATAATTTATGTGAACAATCACTAATTACTTTGGTAAGTAAATAGTTCACACTGCTTTTGTTAATAATACATCTATTTACATGGAATAATAACATAAATAATACAAGTTTATATATAAACCAATAGACGAGTTATAAATTGTCATAAATTTTTTGTCGAAAATATGAATTTACAAAATTCATTGTTTATTGAATTTCTTAATTTTGATGATTGCTTATCGATAAGAACTTTTAATCAATGTTCAGAATGCAGTGAATACTTGTGTGTTGAATGTTTTTAATTAAGTTTTTTTTTATGTTGATGTACATTAATAATAGTTATGTTAAATAATTAAAAAAAATAAATTAAAATAATATTTTTAATAATTTTAAAAGTTTAAATATAATTGTTTTTAAAAAAAATGATTTTTATTTATAATTTATTATATATATATATATATATATATATATATATATATATATATATATATATATATATATATATATATATATATATATATATACTCCGAGTTTATCCGAAATATTCTGTCTCCCTATGGGTATTGCTCACAAAGGTGCTGTTCACGCTCAACCACTCACAAGTGTACTGCTCACAAGGTATATTATTATTATTTTCAAAGAATTATTTTCAAAAATATTATTATTAATATTATTTTCAAAGTTATTTGCAATATTATTATTATTATTTCGGTGGAGTGTCAAATGTCCTTTAGAGTTTTAAATAAAATAAGAATACTATCATTCCACTGCCCACTGCAATAAAAATATGATAATTAAATTTCTACCAAAATTCTTACAAAAATTACACTTGTGTGAAATAATCAAATTTTATATATATACATTTATACAAGCGTTTAACTGTTGTAAGAACTGTAAAAACTATAACCAGTTTTCAATAAAAAGTTCTATTAAAAGGTTTTCATAAGTCAATATCAAATAAATCATTTTTTAATAAATATATTAAAATAAAACAAATCTTCTCCTTCATCAGGATTCAAGTAGTCAAACATATCTCGTCATTAACAAATAAATATTATTATCAAAGTATTATTAATATTATTACTATTATTATTATTATTATTATTATTATTATTATTATTATTATTATTATTATTATTATTATTATTATTATTTTTATTATTATTATTATTATTTTTATTATTATTATTATTATTATTATTATTATTATTATTATTATTATTATTATTATTATTATTATTATTGTTTCGGGGGAGTGTCAAATTTCCTTTACAGTTTTTTAAACCATAAAATATCAACAATAAAAATACAATCAACCGATTAATAATGTTGCGTGCCCACACAATAAAAATAAAATATTATAAAAATTCTTACAAAAGTTAACACTTGTGTGAAATAATCAAATTTAATTAATTGTTGAGAGAATTGTGACAACTTTAACGAGTTTTCAATAAAACAATGTAAAACAATATAAAGATTATATTTTAAAAAGAAAATATATTAAATCACAGATCAATCGGATAAAATAACATCGTTGATTAATTGTCGACTCTGCCGTCTGTGCGCGCTTTGTACTGGTTGGATAGATTTGTGTGCGCACACAGACACGGACAATTGTGAATATTGTCGAGATTTGTTGGATCGATCTCAGAGTTTTGATTGTATCGAGTTTTGGATGGAGGTATTCGAATTGTGAGTTGTTTTCAAATTGTTAGAGTTAGTGAGTTTGGATCGATTGGAATCTTGGGTTTTGGAATTTTTGAATTCCTATGCTTTTGCAAAATATATGATTTCAAATAAAGTTTTTGAGATTTCTTCAATGGATTTAATTAACAAATCAAATGATCATGCTGTTCAACGCAACAGGGACGTTCACATATCTCATAATGGTAAATGTGTGACGTGCAAGGATGGATTTATTGAAAGACTTGAATCTGATAACTCAATGGAAAGTAATGATGATGCCTTGAATGTTTCTCATATTATTCGTTATAACTCAATGGAAAATAATGATGATGCCTTGAATGCTTTTCAAATTAGTCGATATAACTCAATGGAAAATAATGATGATGCCTTGAATGTTTCTCATATTATTCATCATCTTCCTGTTGGAAGTACTACAAACGAAACTGATGGTTCCTTTTTTATGACTCCAAGAGATCCTGATAACTTTAATAGTGTTTTTGGCCAACTAATATCAAATTTATTTGGCTCTCCGTGAAGGTACTTGTGCAGGTACTGCAGGTACTGCCGCAGGATTTTAGATCCGATTCATCAGATTACATGTTTTCAGATCAAAGCTTTGACAAGTGTGTAACGAGTATTAAAAATCAATTTGAACAAAGTGGTCCTCCACTAGCAAATGAGGCAGATATTGAGAAATTACAAGTCAAGAAAATCAACGCAGCTAATGATACAGGTTTCAGTTGTCTGTCAGATTATGAGGTGGCCGATGAAGTGTACGAGTTGCTCCGTCGAGAAACGCGGACGATTATACTAAGAACCAAGCTTCAAAGGACAATTAAACATGGTAGCAGAGCGTGGTTCCCTTCAGGGGGCTACGCACCGATGTTTCAGTGGAGACAGCCCTTGCTGATCAAGGGTGATTTGAACATTTTATTTGCATGTCATTTAAATTTTATTTGCATTTCTGTAAAATTAATTATCCTCCCTTCCCTAGCGAGCGTGGGAAAGTGCTGCTATGAGCCCCCAGCACTCTTTTAAAGGGGAAAGCCAGGGGAACAGTGTAAAGAAAACGAGAGTAAAAAGCTCAGCGTTTTTGCGAGCTAAGTCAAGGGTGANCGTCTGTGCGCGCTTTGTACTGGTTGGATAGATTTGTGTGCGCACACAGACACGGACAATTGTGAATATTGTCGAGATTTGTTGGATCGATCTCAGAGTTTTGATTGTATCGAGTTTTGGATGGAGGTATTCGAATTGTGAGTTGTTTTCAAATTGTTAGAGTTAGTGAGTTTGGATCGATTGGAATCTTGGGTTTTGGAATTTTTGAATTCCTATGCTTTTGCAAAATATATGATTTCAAATAAAGTTTTTGAGATTTCTTCAATGGATTTAATTAACAAATCAAATGATCATGCTGTTCAACGCAACAGGGACGTTCACATATCTCATAATGGTAAATGTGTGACGTGCAAGGATGGATTTATTGAAAGACTTGAATCTGATAACTCAATGGAAAGTAATGATGATGCCTTGAATGTTTCTCATATTATTCGTTATAACTCAATGGAAAATAATGATGATGCCTTGAATGCTTTTCAAATTAGTCGATATAACTCAATGGAAAATAATGATGATGCCTTGAATGTTTCTCATATTATTCATCATCTTCCTGTTGGAAGTACTACAAACGAAACTGATGGTTCCTTTTTTATGACTCCAAGAGATCCTGATAACTTTAATAGTGTTTTTGGCCAACTAATATCAAATTTATTTGGCTCTCCGTGAAGGTACTTGTGCAGGTACTGCAGGTACTGCCGCAGGATTTTAGATCCGATTCATCAGATTACATGTTTTCAGATCAAAGCTTTGACAAGTGTGTAACGAGTATTAAAAATCAATTTGAACAAAGTGGTCCTCCACTAGCAAATGAGGCAGATATTGAGAAATTACAAGTCAAGAAAATCAACGCAGCTAATGATACAGGTTTCAGTTGTCTGTCAGATTATGAGGTGGCCGATGAAGTGTACGAGTTGCTCCGTCGAGAAACGCGGACGATTATACTAAGAACCAAGCTTCAAAGGACAATTAAACATGGTAGCAGAGCGTGGTTCCCTTCAGGGGGCTACGCACCGATGTTTCAGTGGAGACAGCCCTTGCTGATCAAGGGTGATTTGAACATTTTATTTGCATGTCATTTAAATTTTATTTGCATTTCTGTAAAATTAATTATCCTCCCTTCCCTAGCGAGCGTGGGAAAGTGCTGCTATGAGCCCAGCACTCTTTTAAAGGGGAAAGCCAGGGGAACAGTGTAAAGAAAACGAGAGTAAAAAGCTCAGCGTTTTTGCGAGCTAAGTCAAGGGTGAGGGCGAGCGGGGTAATGGGTTTTGCGTCTCGAGTGAAAAGTAGGAATCAAATATTTGTCAAAACTCGTACTGGTAAGACAATTACTCTTGACATTGAATTGAATGACACGATTGAAAAGGTAAAAGGAAAAATTCAGGACAAAGAAGGAATTCAGGTAAATTATCAAATGTTAGTATATGCATGAAGGCAATTAGAAAATAAAAGAATATTGAACGATTATAGCATACAAGTAGGTTCCACACTTCATTTGTCACTCAGGCTGTGCGGTGTCAATGACGAAGAGATTTTAGAAGAAGAATTGTGGAAAAAGAGAATGAAAAAAGAAAAATTAACGAGATTGAGAAACAAGATTCTCAATGATATAAAGAGGAAGGAAGTTAGTGAATGGTTGGAGGAATATGAAGATCAAAAGGAGAGTCTAGATGAAGAATTAAGGGATCTAAGAACGATCAGTAAAAAATTGCAAAGATTGGACATCACTGCAATCTTAGATAAAGACCTGCAAGAGATCGAGGAAAAACATCAAATAATTGGGGCACTGATGGAAAGAAAAGTAAATCAATCTTTTATGGAAAAGAAGGAAAATGTGAATGATGATACAATCAAGAAAAATAATTCAGTACATAAAAGATAACTAGAAAGTCTACAGAAAATTACAATACTTGTCTTTGAAGGCAAGATGAAAGAGTACGAACCATGGAAAGCAGCTTGTACGGCGTGCGTTTACGAAGCGGAAGGTGATGAGGTTGAAAAGATGTTTCACCTGCACAAGTACCTTCACGGAGAGCCATTAAAGTTAATTGAAAATCAAGAATATTCGGCAGAGCCCTATCAAATGGCAAAAGGGAAGTTGGATAGGCGATATGTCGGGGATGAAAGGATATGTTTATCAATGTTAGAGGAGATGGACAAGTTCAGGCCAATTCGAGAAGGAGATTTGAAGGATCTAGACTTATTTATGGATTATTAGAAACAGTCACCGTGCGATTTAAATCCACTGGGGAAGAATCTGAATTAAAAACTAGATATCTTTTTCAAAAGTGTTTGGGCAAGTTATATCTTGTGTATAAATGGAAGAAAGACAAAATAGAAAAGGAATTGCGGGAGACGATAGAGGATTTGAGAAGATGGATACAACAAGAAGCGGAGATTCTAAGGTCAACTAACGAGGTCGTGTATGGGACTCAACCAAGCACCCATCTTGGATCGATCTCAGAGTTTTGATTTTATCGAGTTTTGGATGGATGAATTCGAATCGATCCAACAAATCTCGACAATTGTCCGCGTCTGTGTGCGCACACAAATCTATCCAACCAGTACAAAGCGCGCACAGACGCGAGAGTCGACAATTAATCAACGATGTTATTTTATCCGATTGATCTGTGATTTAATATATTTTCTTTTTAAAATATAATCTTTATATTGTTTTATATTGTTTTATTGAAAACTCGTTAAAGTTGTCACAATTCTCTCAACAATTAAACGCTTGTATAAATAAATAAATATACATATATATGTATATATTCAGTCTTTCATAATCTCAAACTCTGCTCGTGTATGGATCGACACATTTATTGATGATGGTATCTCTCTTTTAAATGAGAAAATTAGTAAAATAAATGAAAAGTAATTGGACCATCAACAAAATAGAATACATTAGTTTTATTGTGACAAAATATTCAAAGATTAGTAAGTTGAGTGGTCGTAATTATATTGAAATCCCGAAAACATTAATCAGGAAAAAATGTATAATAAATGTAAATAATGATGACGAATGAATTGCGTCATCTGCCTAGTTCTTATAACCTTTCAGATCTGATATATAACCCGGCAGATATGCCAATGAAATTATCAAATATCTCAAAATTTGAACGACAAAACTCAGGTTATTCAATTAATGTTTTAAGTTACGACGAAACTGGGTTAATTTTGGGCCCCATCATGAAGCCTCCTTTTATAGATATAATTTATGGTAGTAAAATAGTAGAATATACTTGTCTAAATTTGTTATTATTACAGAATCGGAAAACCTACCATTACGTCGCTATATCTGATTTAAACATCTTTCTTAATTGCCGAAATTCATCAATAAGTTCTGTTCGTATTTACTGTAAGTGGTGTCCTAGATGTCTGAATGGATTCAGATTTGAAGATAGCTTTATTAAACATCAAGGTCTTTGTGAACGAAACCAATTAGGAACCACAATGTACACACTACCCAAAGATCCATTATTAGAATTCACAGACTATAGTAAAATGATTACTCCTCCTTTTGTTATTTATGCCGATTTTGAGGCAATCCTTCCTAAAGATTCTAAATATTATCAGAAACATTTTCCCATTTCGGCTGGACTTTATGTATAAATAATTATACAGGCGTAAAATTTTATAAATCATTCATAGGCTTTTCTTGTATAGACGAATTTTTAAAAGAAATTTATGATATCGCTAAAAAGATTGTAACTCCCTATTATTATAATAATAAAAATAAGAAAATGATATTCACAGAAAATGACCAAATTAATTTTAATAACAGCACAAACTGTTATTTGTGTAAAAAATTATTAGTTAAACCAGTCAGGGATCATGATCACTTTACCGGTCAATTCCTTGGTGCTGCTTGCAACACTTGTAATCTTTCCAGGAAAATATACCACAAACTACCTGTAGTCTTTCATAATTTGAGAGGGTATGATCTCCATCATATCCTCAAATCTGGCTTGGCTAAATATAAGTCCTGGAATATTTCTTGTATACATGTGAGAAGTGACAAATCTTTTCTCTTTTTGTGCATATGGATTCCCTGACTGTGAAATTTATAGATTCTTGTCAGTTTGTAAATTCGTCTTTGAAAAATGCTGTCTCAACCCTTAACACATTACCTTTGACAGAATCTGAGTTTAGAGGGTCTATTATTAACAGTAAAGGGATTTTCCCTTATGATGTAGCAACTTCCCTTAATGTATTAAGATCTACATTAGAATTACGTCCTAAATGGAGTGATGTATCCGATGATGAATACAATAAAGCAAAATTAATCTGGCAAGAGACATCATGTAATTCCCTTTTGGATTATATGATGGTCTATTTGATTTTAAATGTATTTCTGTTGGCTGACATTTTCAGCAATTCCGAGCTAAGAGTATTGCTCATAATAGGCTTGAGCCTTTGAATTTCCTAGGTATCCCCAGTCTTTCTTGGAGTTCTGTTTTGTTAAGTCTTGATAAACCGATTGAGCTTCTTACCGATATGGAAATGTATAATTTCTTTGAAGTTGGGATTAGAGGTGGGATAACGTTTGTGAATAAACATTTTGTTAGTAGTGATGAATACAGAGTTGTTGTATATTCAACAACCTGTATGGATGGGCTTTATCACAAAAGCTTCCCGACGGTGGTTTTGAATGGGTGACTGATGACATTGCTTTAGAGAAATTATTAATTGAGTGCACAACGGCAGATTTAAATCAACTTGTGGTAAATTATGAGGTTAATTTCGCGTCTGTGTGCGCGTTGTCAATCAATGAGGACTGTTCAGAGTTATTTTGCGGGAACTGAAATGTTAAATGACGAGTTACGTGATTTCGGGGAATTGAGGACACGCAACTCGACAGGAGTAAGGCATCTAATGAAGAGCAAGGAGCTCAGAGTCATTTAGATGGGCAAATATTCAATTCTGGCGGAACTAACGAATTAGTTAACGTTATTAAAATCACATAAAATATTCAAAGAAAAATGAATACATGGGAAAAAGAAGATGAGGTTTGCCGGGCTGGTGAGATCATAAAATTATCCGAAGATAAAATTGAGTAATTGGGAAAAAGACAAACCAGAATCAAAGGATCTAACGCCCGAGGCGCCGGTTAATGATATTCAGGTCGACGAAAGGGAAGTTAATCGACTAAAAGAAGAACGTGATAATGTTCAAGGGGCCAAAGAAGTTTTGGATTTAACAGAAAAATTGAACGAATCATCGAACAGTTTCAAACAACACGGACCACTGGAACTCGTTTGCACGTCTTTAAAGATGCACATCATTTTTCTCAAACTCAACTTTAATACAAAATTGAATTTTTGATGATTTCATTTTATTTACAACTTCTAACAATTTTTCTATGAGAACGTCAGGAACAGAAAGAATTTTACAATTCAAGGAAGATATATTTAACTTAACTATTACATGGGAACTATTCAGGTCGGAAACTACGTCGACTATACCACTACCTACTTGGGGTACAACATCAATATTTTCAAATTCACTATTTATAACTTCACTATTTACAACTTCACTATTTTCAAATTCATTATTTACAACATCATCGTCGTCATCACTTATGACTATTATTTCTTTCATCTTTTTTGTGGGAATTTCTGTTGGAATTTCTAAATGTCTTTTATTATCTATTATTCCTATTAATCTATTGACTGTTTCCATTAATTGTCGATTTTGTATCAATATGGCATTAATCATACTTTTGATTTTTTGTTGATGTTTCCGATAATTGTCGATTTTGTAAGTTTTCGGTGTTCCTATTATTAGTTGATGATATATATTTCTGATACGCAATTTTGAAAACTGATTTTTTTAGAAGGCATGCATTGGGTTAAATGATTACGATGTTTATCATAAAATTCGGTATATGTCGATGTTTCAAGAGTAGGACATAACAAGTATGTTACACTTTTATATTCATGACCATAATATTTTTAGATATTATATTGTCACAGTCATGATGTGTAGCACTGTTACAAAAAGTTGGATATTTATATCCTATAAAATAGTATTATTATCAAAATTATTATTATTATTATATACTATGAGTTTATCCGATAAAATATTCTGTCCTTCCTTTGCTCACAAATGTATTATTTTTAAAGTTATTTTCAAAATATTAATTTCACAGTAATTACATAACCATTTCTGATATAGGTTTCATAAAAACATATTCATTTTCTTCATAAAAATTAATTTCATAATTTGTTTCATAACAATATTGACTTCATATTAATCATAATAATTTAAAAAATGATAATAATTTAAAGTATATTAATTTAAAAATCATAATAATTAAAAAACCTACATTTAGGTTTCTTGCACGCGAGATTGTGTACAGCATTATTTACTAAAAAATCATGATAATAATTTAAAAAATAAATAAATTTACCATAAGTTCCGGAAACATTATTTTCATTAATGTAGACTAAAATATAAATAAAAATTAAAACATATTATTAAAAATTACCCATACGATTTCTTCGAATCATTTCCTTGATTTCATTTGAAATATTTTGCATTTTGAAATAAATGAAATATAATTACAAAAACATAGATTACATGTCACATTTATCTAATCAGAATGCAGATAGAATAGAAAAAATAAACGCACATATATTCATGTCTTTGTTTAAAAAAGAATGAGTCATCTATGACTCATCGATGACTCACATAGTAACAAATAATGTCTTTGTTACTCACATAAAGACATGCAATACAAGTGCATGACATTTGTGAATAATAAAAATAATAATAATAATTATAATAATAATAAACTTGTGACATTTAATACATTTATTAAACAAAATTATACATTGATAACAACCATTCAAGGCAATGTTGGCCACAAGAAATTGAAAATGGATTTTGATACCGAGTTCGATTATATACAATAGGTTTACCAATAGTTTGCAATTTACTAATTAATAAATTTGGCTAATAATATCCAAAGGGATCGGTTTGGTTTCACATATACAGCAATCCAATATTCACCTCCTAAACTAGATGCCTGAGTATTGACGATTATGGCTTGATTATTTCTCAAATATGGAACTTTATCCAGTGGATAAACTCCAAGAAATTGGTTTCCCAATAATTGAGTACCAATTCGAGACACCTGAATAGAACTAATCAATAAATTAAATTGTAAAATAAAAATCTTACTCCATAAAAAAAAACTTTAATCTTTTAAATTTCTTCATTTATACTAGTACAGTTCGATTTGCAGTAATTTGGATTTCATTTTCAAAAACCCCATAGATTATTACATGGACTGGTTCAGTAGTTGCTTTACCGAACTTAATGTCCAATCTCAAATTTCCACTTTGAGGTAATTGACTTTGATTTAAATCAAAATTTGGAGCCAGAACAAATGTGAAAAATGGATAGAATGTTTTGAATTCTTCCAGACTTATACCACAATTAAGATTTTTATCCAAATATCCTAAATTTCTGACAAGATTTTGCATATATGATGTACAATAATTATCATTATCAAAATATTGAGTATAAGTTTCTCGATAATCAGTATTTTTCGATAATGATAGAGATGTTACACTAAAATGTTTATATTTTGATGAAGATGTATCATAAAATCCGTTATATTGAGCTTCACTTTGAAAGGTTACAAGTATAAAATTAGGCATTCTTCGATCTCCAAATATTTGCTCCTTGTAAATGATGATGCTCCTTTAGCAATTGCAAATGATACAATTTCTTTTGTCTTTATCGGATAAATTGCATGTTTGGTATTTAAACCAATTTGATGTCCCACTAATACAGATGATTCACATCGAACTCTTCGAACCATTAATTTAGCATCAAGTAATATTAATTTAGGTGCTGCACCTGCAACTCCAGTTGATAATGACAATGCAGAATCAGATCTTTTCAAGCTCATATGTACATTAACATCTGGTAGTAAATATTTGGGTTGATCCATAAAATCCAATTGTAGAGATGAACACATGTTGAAAGTTTTTGAGCCTTTAATCATCTTTTTTCGATCATCAGATACACCATATCCCATTGGAGTTAGACAAGTATCTTTAGTATCATTATTATAATTTAAAATAGTTTCGATAATTGCCTTGTGAGCATATGTATTGTTTCCACCCTCAATTTTAATGTTATTAAATCTAAGAATAACATCTTTAAAGAGAGTATGAAACAAGAAATTATTAGGTTCAGTTGCATCATCTGCAGCTAATACTTTATTGTCTTTATCTACAACTTTTATTTGAACATACAACAAAGTATCGTTCAAATCTAAATATTCTGTTTGAGAACCATTAATGTAAAATTCCACATCATTTCTACTATCGGTAATAGAATTCATTGGAAATACATCTTCAAATGCTCCATATTCGATAACCGCCTGAGGCAAATCATTCTTCAAATATGGTTCCGTGTCCTTTCATTCGTTTGTTTATATGCCTTCTCCTTCTCTTGTGTTTAGCTCCCATACTTGTTTTAATTTTACTTTCAAATTTACCTTTTACTGGTACAGGTGCTGATTCAGTTTTAAACATACCAGGTATTACTTTACTTATTTCAGCAATTGCATTTGATTTCAACGATGGTAATATTTTCTTGTCATTCATAATTACATTTTTTGCAGTTTTCATACTTAAATTACCAATATGTTTAAGAATTGATAACGCAAATCTACCAATTATTCTCAACCACCCACTTCCGTACTGTTTACCAACAAAATATGGTAATTCGCCACCACTTTGGCTACCACTATACATACTAATAATATCAGAATTAGCCATCTACTTTACGAAAATGTTGTGTCAAATGAGATTTTGAATCTTTTGCAAATTTGATTAATTGACCAGAATCATCTCTTATATTTATTTCTATATTGTTTATACAGGATGTTGAAACAGGCAAATAAATGGGATTTTCTACATTGATTTGTACAACATCATCTTGTTCATGTTTCTCAACCCAAATAGATTTCAATAGAGGAACCAAAGAATCACCAACAATTATTGGTTCAATAATATTAGTATAGAGAAACATTTATTAGAAAACATTATTGTCTACTAATTCCAATGATTTAAATATTGATCCACAATTTTGAATTAAATATTGTTATGGAAGTTCCTTTTTTATTGTTAATAATTATTGTTTTTATTGTTATTTTGATGAAGATTTTGTAGAGCCCGAAAGAGTCACCGTTAAAACTTGTAGCGGGACAATCGGGGTGCGTGCTATGTTCAAGATATAATAATTATGAACAATATACAGTCACGAATATAACGTAAAACAATAACAAAATGAAACGTCTTTCAAACTTTATTATAACAAAGAATTAAAACCTTATTTGTTTGGGGATATCAAAATTCTGGTTACGATAATTCGCACCTTCAATATTGTTGGAAAACTGTGATGTTGAAGTTTGAGTTCGATTCGAGATTATTTTGAGAATAGTTTTAAATGGAAACTGAACTTATTTATTAGGGATATCACAAACCACAATTCTGGCTATGATAATTTCGAGCCTTTTGAAATAGAAGGAATACGAAGTTGCTTTACTACAGTAATGTTTTATTATCTTTTAATACTTTCAGTATCGTTTATAGCTATTGATATTGAAGCTTGAGTTCGGTTCGAGATTGGTTTTTGGAGAATTGTTTTAAATAGAGACTGGACTGGAACCTTCTATTTACGTCCGGTTGTAGTTGAATAAATTAACGTAGATTTCGTAGTTTATCTGTTGAATATTCTTTTCGATTTTTTTTCGATTTTTATTTTTTTTGTAATTTACTATAGCGATAATTTACTATAGTAAATTATCGCTATATAGTTTTTTATTAAAAATCTGGATTTCCCAGAAGGTTGATTTTTATGTCTTAGTATACACAATTCCTAATTGTGAATACTAAAACCTTGACAAAAATAACTGTACATTACATAACTTCCCCCTTTAAAACCGGAGGTTAACATGAATCAACAAAAAGTAACGTAAAAAAAATTACATTCAATAACTTCTTTTTTTTTTTCGTATGTTTTATATGTTTTTTGTGTATTTTGTTTCTGTTTCTTTGTATTTACAACTTCAATAAAATTAAAAATTTACATTTTGTTCTGTATTTACAAGGAAAATAAAAACTGTACAATTTACGAGGTTTGTGCGTGTGTTTGTTTGTGTATCTTTGTGTTTTTATTTAAAGCATTCGCTGTAACGTTTTTTGTATAGTGGAGCCAGTATTGTGTCTTTATCGAATATTTTGATTGAATTTTTGTGGTTGAATGTGATGTTTTTGTGAATTGGTTGTTTTTTTGTTTGTGTTTGGGTTTGTGTTTTGTCTTGCGGTGAGTTGTTTTGTGGGTTTTTGTTTTGGTGATAGGGTTTTATTCGTCTTATGTTTATTTTCATTTTGTTGTTGTTTTTGATTATTGTGGCGACGTTTTTGTTAATTTCTAGTAGTTTGAATGGACCCTCGTATTTGGATTCGAATCCTTTTGTGAATGGTTTTTTTATTAGGATGAAATCTGTTGTTAATACTATTTTTCCGTCTAATTCGGAGTCCGGTCTTCTTTTTAAAATTCCTTTTGGTTTCTGTTCGGTGGTTTCGCTATTTTTGTTTGTTATTTGTTTGCTGTTTTCGGTGTTTTTGTTTGTATCTGATTTAAGTGATGGCAAGTTTGTTGCTTTTTCCGAAAACCTTATATGCTGGACTTTCATTATCTAATGAGTTTGGGCTGTTTCTTAGTCCGATTAGTATAGTTGGTAGTTTATTTAACCAGTTTTGATCGTTGGCTTTTGTTCTGATGCTTTCTTTTAATGTTCTGTGGAACCGTTCAATTTTCCCGTTTGATTGTGGGTTGTAAGCTGTTGTTCGGTTCCTTTTGATGTTGTATTTGTTACAGAGTATTTTGAACATTTCTGACTCGAACTGTCTGCCTTGGTCAGTTATGATTGCTTTTGGTTGGCCGTAGCGAGCTATCCAATTTAATTCGATCATTTCGCAGATATTTTTCGCGCTGATTTCTTTTATTGGGATTACTTCGAACCAGTTGGATTTCCTGTCTATGATTGTTAGGAGGTATTTGTAGTTGTCGTTTGGTGGTAATGGTCCTACCACATCTGTGTGTATTGTTTCAAATATTTCGCTGCTTGGGAAGTTTACTTTTTGTGTTTTGAGTTTTTTTGTTGTTTTGTTTAGTTGGCAGCTGTGACAACTCTTGACGTAGTTTTTGATATCTTTCCGCATGTTAGGCCATATATAGTTGTTATGTATTAGCTCGAATGTTACTTTGTTTCCCGGGTGATTAATCTTGTGTATCTTTTCGATACAGTTTTGGCGGAATTCCTCCGGGAGTAATATTCGTTTATTGCTTTCGTTGGAGACGTCGTGCCATACTCCGTTGAGTTCTTGTAGTTTCAAACTGTGTTTAGTGGGGAGTTTGTTAATTGTTTCATTTTGTTTGGATTTAATTTGATCCAATTCGATTATCTCTTCGAATTCCAGGGAGTTTATGTCACTTTCGTTTCTTGATAGAGCGTCCGCTGCTATGTTTGATTTTCCTGCTATGTAGTTTATTGTGCAGTTGAATTGTGAAATGAAATTGATTTGTCTGATCTGCCTTGGTGAAGGATTCTTCATTTCGATCGCTTTAGTTAGCGGTTTGTGATCTGTGAATATTTTGAAGTTTCGTCCTTCAAGCAAATGTTGGAAGTGTTTGATTGCCTCGTGTATTGCCAGGAGTTCTCTGTCGAATGTTGAGTATCTTGTTTGGTGTGACTTTAGTTTTTTAGAGAAGAATCCTAGTGGTTGTTTGCCGTGTTTGTTTTCTTGAAAAATTGTTGCGCCCATGGCAAAACCTGAACAGTCTGTTGTTAGTTGGTAATCTAGCTCTGGATCTGGGTAACCGAGTAGTGTTGCCGTCGACAGACTTTTTTTGGCTTTCTCAAAAATATCGGTTGTCTGTTGTGTCCAGTTTATTATGACATTTCGTTTTGTTTTGATAATGTCATTTAGTGGGGCTAGTAGTTTGCTGCAGTTTGGGATATAAGAATGATAAAAGTTTACCATTCCTAGAAATCTCCTCAACTCTCTTGTGTTTGTCGGCAATTTGTAATTTTTTATGCTGTTTATTTTGTTTTCAATTGGTTGTGTTCCTTTGTCGTTTAGTGTATGACCAAGGAAGTTTATTTCTGTTTTTATAAATTCACATTTTTGTATATTTATTTTCAATTTTGCTTTGTTCAGCGTTTCAAACACTTTTTCTACATCTTTTAAATGGGTTGCTTTATCTGGGCTTGTAATTAGAATGTCGTCCAGGTAAGCAATTGTGTTTTTGTTGTTTTTCATTGTTTGGTCCATGAATCTTTGGAAAGTTGCTGCGGCGTTCCGTAAACCAAAAGGCATTCTGTTGTACTCGAACATTCCTATCGGTGTTGTTATTGCTGTCTTTTTTACATCTTCTTTTCTAATAGGTATCTGGTGGTATGCTTTTTGCAAATCTATTTTTGAGAAGTATTTGACGCCGTTTATTCGGTTTATTATGTCTTTTATTATAGGTAATGGGTAGCTGTCTGGTTCTGTTATTTTATTCAGAAGTCTGTAATCGCCGCAAGCTCTCCAATCGCCATTGGCTTTTTGTTTTAGCATCAGTGCTGAGGACCATTCAGAGTTTGAATGTCTGACTATGTTATTTTCCAATAGTTCGTTGAAAATGTTTTTTGTGATTTCTATTTTTTTGGGATCCAGTGGTCTTACTTTTGCATGTACTGGGTTTCCATTTGTCAGAATTGCGTGTTCGATGGTTTGTTCTGATTTGTCATCGAATTGGACTGGTTCCATTAATTCTTTGTATCGTTCTAGGATTTTGTTGATTTCTGGTGTAATGTTTTCTAGGTTAGTTTTGCTGTTTGTGTTTAAAGTTACCACGCCTATGTCAATTTTTGGTTTCTCTCTGTTGCTCATGATGTGTCGTGATGTTGTTGTTTCGGTATTTTCTAATATTTGTTTGTTTTTGCAATCCACTAGGAGGTTGTACTTTGTTAGGAAATCTGCTCCTATTATTGCTTGTTGAACGTCAGCTATTGTGAATGTCCACTTGTAATTTTTTGTGTTTATATTCAGGTTTAGTGTTTGTTGTCCGAATGTTTTGATGCTTGTTCCGTTGGCTGCTGTTAACGGTTTATCTGCAGTTTTTGTATTTTTATACATGTAATGTGGCAGTAATGAGATCACCGAACCGGTGTCTATTAGAAAATCAGTGTTATTTGTGTGCACCCAAAATGTATTGTTTTTGCCACCTAATGTGGGTGCTATCATTAGTGACTTTTTTAGTTTTCCTGCTCTGTTTTATGATAGTCGCAGGGTTTTACGCATTTGTATGCTTTGTCGCCAAATTTGTTGTGAAAGTAGCAGAGGTTTTTGTTTAGGAGATCATTTCTTGAATCCCTTTCTTTGCTGCTGTTTCGGTAATTGTTGTATCGGTTTGGGGGGTTTGACCGGTTTCTGTAGTGACCGTTTGGGGATTGTCTGTGGCTGTAGTTCTGTCTATTGTTTTCGTTGGGTGGTCGGTCGTAGTTTTGTCTGTTATGATTGTATGATAGTTGGTCTGTGTTAAAATTGTTTCTGTTGAATAGGTCTCTGTTTTCGTTTGGATTGAAATTTTGCCTGTTGTATTTCTCTTTTATTTCGGCTAGTTCCGCTTTTATTTGTCTGTTTTCGACAATTATTTCTTCAAATTTGCTGATCAAAGTGTTTATTAATCGGTTTGTTGTTTCATTTGGTTCTGTGTTTTTGTTGGTTGATTGGGTGTTGTGATTAGTTTTATTTCTGTTGTAGTTTTGGGTACTGCAGATTGTGGGGTAGATTTCTTCGTTTATTTTATCTGCTATGTCAGCAAGTGTTTCGACGTCAGCGTTACTGCTAGCGGCTAGGATTCGTCTAATTTCCGGTGGCATAGCGCGCATGAAGAATTCTTTCACCAATTCGTTGGAACCGGAGTTTGTTATGTTTGGTTGTAGATACTCCAGTTTTTGTTTTAATTGTCGTAGGAAATCTGTGGGCTTGTTGTCCCCTAACTGTGTATTGTTGAGGCATGACTCTAGCATTTGCCTTCTGTTGACCTTGTTTTTGTTGGTTAATATGTTACACAGTTTTGTAAAAGGGTCGTCGTCTTTTGATATTTCATCAATTTGATCGGCGATTTCATTTAATTTGTTGCTTGGTAGTGCCGCTATTATGTTGGAGCATAAGGATTTTGTTGACTTGACTCCCGATAGCGTTAAGGTTAGTTTCGCGAATTCTAACCATTTTTGCGGTGTTCCGTTGTCATCTGTGAAATAGTTGGGGATATTTGTTTTCGGGTTGATTATTGAATTAATGGTATGTGTGTTTTCTGGGTTGGTGTTTGGGTTGTAGTAGTAATTTGTGCTTTCAGGTGTTTGAGTATTATCGTAGTTGTTGGGTGTTTGTGGAATATTTGTTGGATTTGTTTGATTTGAAGCCATCAATTGTTTTGTTGCTGTTTTTTTTTTTTTTATTGTTTGTTGTGCAAAAAAAATAGTGGTTTGTTTGAAGGATATGGCCTACTGTGTTCGGCCAACAGTGTCACTAGCCTTTATAGTTCTATAATAACTATTCTGAAAGGTTTCGTGATTGAAAGAAAACGTCGAATGCGTGTGTGTTGTATATTTTTTTTGTATATGTTTTTTGTATATATTGTATATATTTTTTCTTCTGACACCAATTGTTATGGAAGTTCCTTTTTTATTGTTAATAATTATTGTTTTTATTGTTATTTTGATGAAGATTTTGTAGAGCCCGAAAGAGTCACCGTTAAAACTTGTAGCGGGACAATCGGGGTGCGTGCTATGTTCAAGATATAATAATTATGAACAATATACAGTCACGAATATAACGTAAAACAATAACAAAATGAAACGTCTTTCAAACTTTATTATAACAAAGAATTAAAACCTTATTTGTTTGGGGATATCAAAATTCTGGTTACGATAATTCGCACCTTCAATATTGTTGGAAAACTGTGATGTTGAAGTTTGAGTTCGATTCGAGATTATTTTGAGAATAGTTTTAAATGGAAACTGAACTTATTTATTAGGGATATCACAAACCACAATTCTGGCTATGATAATTTCGAGCCTTTTGAAATAGAAGGAATACGAAGTTGCTTTACTACAGTAATGTTTTATTATCTTTTAATACTTTCAGTATCGTTTATAGCTATTGATATTGAAGCTTGAGTTCGGTTCGAGATTGGTTTTTGGAGAATTGTTTTAAATAGAGACTGGACTGGAACCTTCTATTTACGTCCGGTTGTAGTTGAATAAATTAACGTAGATTTCGTAGTTTATCTGTTGAATATTCTTTTCGATTTTTTTTCGATTTTTATTTTTTTTGTAATTTACTATAGCGATAATTTACTATAGTAAATTATCGCTATATAGTTTTTTATTAAAAATCTGGATTTCCCAGAAGGTTGATTTTTATGTCTTAGTATACACAATTCCTAATTGTGAATACTAAAACCTTGACAAAAATAACTGTACATTACAAATATGATTGTAATTCCTCCAATTTAGAAATGTATAAATTCTCATTAAACGTATATGTATTTTCAGTTTCACCTTCAAACTCAACTTTCATTGAAATTGTTTCATATCGCGCTGCTACTCTGGTAAATCTCGACCGTAGTACTTGGAATATATTGGTATGATTTCTATTACTCTGACTTGTTAATTCCAATCTTTTTGCCATTGCCAAACTATCAAATTTTATAGTAAAGGGATGATATTTACATTCAACTATTAAATATTGACGATCAATATACATTTTGACAATTGAATCGGAAGGACCAATATCAATTCGATCTTCTACATTATCAATGACAAAAGAGATATTTCCTTGCGTCTCTTTCTTTTTATATTCATTTTTAGATTTACTATAAATTGGAAAGAGATTGTACACAAATGTAAAGTCAAGAAGAGCAACTTCCCAATTACCATTTAAATAAATCGGATTTGGAGATTGACCATAAATTTACTGGCAGTGTTTTCTGGATGTATATTCAAACAACTAATGCTAGGCAAAATAATGTATAAATTCATTTTACGAGGTCTCGAGACGATATCCATGATGGGTTTTTATATCCATGCCATTTGACATAGTATTGTTTATCCTAACCCACCATTTTAGTTTTCAATATTTATTGAATTCTAAATACTTTTGGGGGAGGAATGACTTGTAATTCTTGCTCATAAAATTTCCCTTGTACAATGTTATTTTCAGAATCCCTGATGACATACATCACAGGGTTCTAGCTAGTATTTATTTTTGAAATTACAAAGACTTCATCACTCAAATTTGTATCGAAATTTTTAATAAATGGTGATGCACTAATTTTACTAATTCTAACATGGTCACCAACTTTATATTTCGGTTTTGTAATTTTTACAGATTCTTTAGAATAGAATCCTTTTGATGTGATATCAACTGGTCTCAATCCATTAAGTCCTCGATGTGATGAATTATTATAACTGGTTATAATTTTTGATAAAACCAATACCCATTTTTTATTACCTTGATACACGAACAATTTCTTTAATCTATCTCTCAAGGTTCTGTTAAATCTTTCAACATGAGCAGCTTTGTATTGAGAATGTACCGAGTAGTGATTTATTATCAGTTTATCGAGGATTTGCTTAACTTTACTGATGTAGAATTCTTTACCTAAAATAATAATAATAATAATAATAATAATAATAATAATAATAATAATAATAATAATAATAATAATAATAATAATAATAATAATAATAATAATAATAATAATAATAATAATAATAATAATAATAGTAATAATTATAATAATTATAATAATTATAATATTATTAATAATAATAATAATAATAATAAAACAATAAAATGATAATTTAAGCCTTTTGCTGCAAATAATGTATTTAATGAAAGAATTTTCGACTATACGATAGTCCTTGTCAATCTCCTGGAATTTAGCAATGTTCTTCTTCAAAATACCTTTCAATCTTTCTTTTATTTCCTTTCTCTTAATTCTCATTGGTTGTAAATATAATGAATTGTTTTACTAAAAACTTTTAAAATTTTTTTATAATTTTTACATTTAAAATTTCAAAATGACACAAACTAAAAATTTTTAAATTTTTTACAGCTTCTATAATTAGCTTCTAGAAGCCTAATAAAATATTTGAAAATATTTTAAATAAAGCCTCCAATAACTACTTATATATGCTATTTAAATATTTCAAAAAAATGTGTCAATTTTGATTTTCAAACCCTGTTTTTTAAAAATTTTTTTCTATATTATTCTAATTATTACTTTTTAATTTATTCTATTTTTTTTTATTTTTTAATTTCTTTATATATTGTCAGTTATTCTCAAAGTCAATGACAACAGATCAAATTCATGATTTCATTGATCATGAATTTGATCTGTTGTCATTGACTTTGAGAATAACTGACAATATATAAAGAAATTAAAAAATAAAAAAAAATAGAATAAATTAAAAAGTAATAATTAGAATAATATAGAAAAAAATTTTTAAAAAACAGGGTTTGAAAATCAAAATTGACACATTTATTGAAATATTTAAATAGCATATATAAGTAGTTATTGGAGGCTTTATTTAAAATATTTTCAAATATTTTATTAGGCTTCTAGAAGCTAATTATAGAAGCTGTAAAAAATTTAAAAATTTTTAGTTTGTGTCATTTTGAAATTTTAAATGTAAAAATTATAAAAAAATTTTAAAAGTTTTTAGTAAAACAATTCATTATATTTACAACCAATGAGAATTAAGAGAAAGGAAATAAAAGAAAGATTGAAGGGTATTTTGAAGAAGAACATTGCTAAATTCCAGGAGATTGACAAGGATTATCGTATAGTCGAAAATTCTTTCATTAAATACATTATTTGCAGCAAAAGGCTTAAATTATCATTTTATTGTTTTAAATAATAAATGCTGCTACCAAGCAATCATCATTTTATAATAATAATAATAATAATAATAATTATAATAATACCTAAAATAATAATAATAATAATAATAATAATACCTAAACCCGTTTCTAAATTATTAGGATGTCCATTTTTAAATAAAATATTAATAGCTTTGGAAATTTCACCTGCAGATTTTGACTTGACTGGTATTGCTCGGGCAAACCGACTGAATACATCAATACATGTTAAAATATATTTATACCCCTTAATAATTTTTGAAAAAGGTATCATCTCCATCAAATCCATTTGCAACAAATCATTTATTCCATATGAAACCTTTTATGATTGTCATTTTGATTTTACAAAACTGATCTTGTGTCATTCCGCTTTCATCATCAGATCCCTTATGCCAATAAATTTTATTAAATTTTGACTTGAATAATTTTGATTGTAATAATTTACAAACAAACAATGTTTTCCCGCTACCACTCGGGCCAACGATTTGGTATACTATATCATTTTTTAATTCTATTTTTAATTTTTAATTTTAAAATATCTAGTTATCGTTTATATTAGATGATTTTAATGAACTCTTGCTAAAGTTGTATATAAAGAGTAAAATTTCATAAATAATTTAATTATGCTAGCAAATATAAATTATCGAGGAAATTTTGATGTTTCAAAAATGAGGTTCCCATCAGGAAAACCACAGCAAATTGTCGATAGAAGCGGAAAATATCCGATAATATTTTTCAAGACTGGCAAATGCAGAATTATGGGATGTAAGGAACCATTGGATATTAATAAATTAAAATATCGAATCAATAATATTAAAATTCAATCAATTACCGTTACTATGGATATGGGACATACTATCAATTTATACAAAATATCGAGTAAATGTGATTGTATGTTTGAACCGGAATTGTTTCCGGCACTAAGACTTTTAAAATATAACCCTATATGTGTCAATGTGTTTTCAAGTGCAAAGGTTGTCATGCTTGGGTTGAGAAAGTTAGACTATAGGAATTTGTTAACAAGGTTCGGAATGAGTTAAATTCATTGGTCGATTTCTAATTGGTTAATTTCTAATTGGTTAATAATAATAATATTAGCTGTTTAGATGTCATTAATAATGTATACTAGCGCGGCAAAATCAATGTCTGAGATCGATAATTACGGTTAATTTTTAATTTATATATATTTTTTTATATATTTTACAGATGAATATTCCAAATGATTGCCTCAAGTATTTCTATCCTCAATTGAATGAAATTCTGAAGGACAGGGATCCAGAGATTATACCAGATCTGGTATACAATGCAACAAGAATCTGGATGTTCGATATACTGAATCAATTCCAATGAGTAGATCGACAGAATGCAGAAAGAAATGGAACCAGAATATCCATGTATCATTGGATGCAGTTGGTCGTTATTAGCGATATGTAGAATGAAATTTAGTAAAATCACTTAGAAGATATTACTATTCTAGGATTGTTGATTTAAATTAATAAATATTTTTAAGTATTCTGTTTTTTATATAGATGACCAAAAATAATAATAATAATAATAATAATAATAATAATTATTATAATAATAATAATAATAATAATGTTAGGGATAGGCCCCTGGCCTTAAATTATTTTTCTAAAAATAGAATTAGGAGAAGTAAACGTGATAAAAATTGTTTAGCACAAAGTACTTTAGTGGGAAAATCTGTTTTTTGGAAACAGCTGTCGTGAAATCGGGGATTTGATCGAGACCTGACTAAGCTTTGGAGGTAGTTTTGTGTAGACTACAAAAATAAAGAGAATTAACTACACAGCTGTTCGTAACAGAGATAATAACTAGAATCTATCAGTCATATGATGGTAAACCAGATTACAATTTATTTTTTGGGCCTGAACACTACAAACAAGCTGCATCAAATTTGATACGGAAAATCTGGGGTAGATTTACAAGTTTTGGAATATTTGTAGCAGGATGTTCAGGGATATACGCAATAATAATGATATTGAAAATAATCATATCACGATTATTTTCCACGTATAGTATCTTCAAGATCGGAGGGTGGTCTTGGAAGTTGCTATTAGGAATGTGTTTAGTTTGTGCAGACTTTGCAGTATTTCATCAACATAAAAAAGAAATTAAACGAATGAAGAGGCAGAATCTAACAAAACATCAGTTGATAAATTATGAATATAGTCATCGAGACGATGACAATTCTGACGAGGGAGGTAACCTAGAGGCCTACGAGACCTCAGATAACACCTCAACAAATCCAGACAACAAAAAAACGAAATTTAAAAATTTTGAAAATAGAACTTATCAACAGCACCCTGTTAAAGATAAAAATCGGAAAGGACTAGAATGGCCGGTGAAATATTTATCACCCTACACAACCAGGAAAAAGATAATATCGGAACAAGTAGAGGAGGAAATGATAAAGCGGCTTGACTTTAGAACAAGTATAAATATAGCAGCACCCTTGCCATATCCGAAATATAATATGAAATTTGAAACAATGCCAGCAATTGGCACATCAGCCATAGAAATGATACCAAGATACCCATTTAGTACGCTGGAGCGTCTAAAGGAAAATTATCAAGAAGAGATAAAATCGGAAGATGATAAAGACAGCGAGAATCAACAGAAATTTAGAGATAATATCCGAGGAATTTCAACAATATTTATGGTGAATATTGGAAAAAAGACTAATAAGCCTACAATTAAATTAAAGGTAAACAGGCATACAGTACATGCCATCATCGACTCAGGATCAGATTTAACACTGATCGAAGCGAATCTATTAAATGAAAAAGAACTACAAGCAATAGTACCAACATTAACGGGAGCAACTGGAGCAAACGGTCAGCCGATCAATGTTATCGGAACATTAGAGTGTGAATTACGGCTGTGCGACCAGAAATTTAGACACGATATCAAAGTCACAAGAAAATGTATGGCTGAATGTATCGTGGGAATGGATATATTGAAAAAATTAAAAGATATTGTCTTCGATTGTGCAACAGGTGAATTAGTAAAAATGACGGGTAGAAAACGAAAAACCTACAGTGTGGATGTAGTGTTTCTAGATAGAACGGTAACCATACCACCAATAACCGAGACAGTTTGTTTTGTAGCCACACACCAAGAGGTGGAGGGAGATGTTATTTTCGAACCTAGTGAGCAGTTCGTGAATAGATATAAAACGCCCATGGTGCAAAACTTGGCAACAGTACGGGGAGGAAGAATTCCCATTCGATTAACAAATCTAGCAAGCAAGTCATTGAAACTGTACCCAGAAACGAGAGTGGGTAAAATAACGCAACTTGCAAATGTACCCAAAGAAAGTGAGACGATACTATCAGTGCAAGAGGATGAACGAGATCCAGATATTGAATATTATGATGCACCAAGTTGTGATAGTAAAGCATTAACTAGAAAAGAGAACATCAGAGTTAATCAGTTGTTACGTAAATATGACCAAGTTTTTGCAAAACACGAATATGATTTAGGGCAAGTTAATATCTTAGAGCATGAAATTAAATTAACAGAAAATAAACCGATAAAAATACGCCCGTATAGAACACCTCAAAGTATACAAGGGTCCGTGGATAAACAAATTAAATTAATGCAAAAATATAATATAATTAGACCAAGTAAATCTCCATATTCCTCACCTTTGGTGGTTGTAGCTAAAAGAGATGGCTCAGTTAGATTATGTAATGACTATAGGAAATTAAATGAATAGATAGTAAGTAACAATCACCCGCTACCTTTGCTAGATTATATTTATGATAAAATGAAAAATTCAAAGTTGTTTACTGTGATGGATGCACAGAAAGGTTTTTATCAAATAAAGATGAGCGAAGACTCAATTCCTATGACAGGATTTTCTACAAGTAGTGATCATTTCGAATACTTAGTAATGCCGTTTGGATTAAAAGGAGCCCCTCCAACTTTTCAGAGGGCAATGAATATCATGTTGATGGATGCACATCACGCAATGGTATATATAGACGATATTATCATCTTCTCAGAAGATTTGGACAAACATTTAGAGCATCTTGAAGACATTTTCAAACGATTAATCATGGCAAACTTAGAAGACCAGCAACAGGCATTTGATAAGTTAAAAGATGCACTATGCAAACCACCAATTCTACGATTTCCAGATTTTGAAAGACAATTCATGGTGATGACCGATGCATGCACAAGAGGAATAGGTGCAGTTTTGGGACAGAAAGACGAAATTGGCGATGAATACGCAGTAGCATATGCGAGTCGTGGATTGAAGCCACACGAAAAAAGTTATGCTGTAATAGAATTGGAAGCATTAGCATTAGTATTTGCAGTGGAAAAATTTAGTCATTACTTATGGGGCAGAAAGGTAATTTTCTATACGGATCATAGACCACTACAATGGTTATTGAAACACAGAGATGAAGCGTCAAAATTAGTAAGATGGGCATTGAGATTGCAGCCCTATAATATTGAAATAGTATACCAAAAATGTAAAGCCAATGGTAACACTGATGCATTATCAAGAATGGAACAGGAACCGGAAGCGGAAGATATAAAAGAAGGAAGATTAGAAGGAACTATATTTATGTTGACAAGGGAAGCAAACACCTTGATCGACTTGGTAGAGGCACAGAAAAGTGATGACGAAATTAATATGATCAGAGAAGCTATAGAAGCCAAAGCCATACCAAGCGAGTTTCAGAAATATTGGGAGAAACATAAAGATAAATTCATATTAGACGAAGGTTTGATCAAATATGTAGAGGCAAAAGATAACGTTATATTAGTGCCAAAGAAATATAGAGAACCCTTATTGTTACAATACCATGATGGAGCACTGGGAGGGCATCTCTCAGCAAGACATACATTGTCTAGATTAAAAATGAAGTATTTTTGGCCAGATATGAAAGATGATGTCAAGAAATGGTGCCATACATGCAAGATATGTGTAACCAGGAGGAACACAGGCAGGAAACCTCATGTTCCGTCAAAACCAATGCCAGTACCGTCCTCGACAATGGAGATGACCGCTATGGACGTACTAGGGCCATTTAAAGAATCAAATATGGGAAATAAATTCATAATTGTGTTCTGTGACTACTTAACCAAGTGGCCAGAAGCATTTCCAATACCGAATCATAAGGCAGATACAATCGCCAGAATTTTTGTCGAGCGAATTGTATTCAGATATGGTGTTCCAACAAAATTACTAACTGACAGAGGAAAAGATTTCATGAGTAATTTATTAAAAAGTGTCAATGATTATTTCGGCATATTAAAACTGAACACTTCACCATATCACCCTCAAACCGATGGTTTAGTGGAAAGGTTCAATGGAACCTTGGCTAACATGTTATCATCATATGTGAACTCAGGACAGACGGATTGGGATGTACATATACCGTCCTGTTTGTTCGCATACAGAAATGCAGTTCACTCAGTCACAGGAGAAACACCATTTTACCTGATGTATTTAAGGCATAGCAAGATGCCAGTAGATCTTATATTTTATCCTAAAGCTTCACAAAATTGTGATGAAGGAAATTACCTATTTGAGATGACAGAAAGGATGCAAGAAGCCTGGGAGAAGGCAGGTTTAAACATTCGTTACAAGCAAAAGACAATGAAGGAGTATCATGATCGTAAAGCGAAAGATCATGGGTTCTTAGTAGGAGACTAAGTAATGCTAGAAGGACATTACAACAAAAAGGGATTGTCTCCGAAGTTGATGAGAAATTATAAAGGCCCATATCAAATAATGAAGGTCACGGAAACAAACTTGATTTTACAGTTAGTGTCAAACAAGAAAGCGGAACCCATTATGGTTCACGCAAACAGATGTAAAAAGATAGCTCCACCAGAAAAGGAGAAGCCAAAATCAGAAATAGACAAATTCGAAATTAATAAGAAATCGAAAAAGAAAACGTTGGAATCATACAAAAGTATCCTAAAAGGACAACCAGAGAGGTATTCTTTACGATCCCGACAGATTCCGAAAACTGTAACATTTTTGTCAATAATCAGTTGTGTTATGATGATAGGACAAGCATTTGAATTGTTTGATCCAGAAGCTAGTCATCACCCGGATATAGAATACCGGAGAACGGATAGATCATTCAGATTTTATTTGACAAATCCGCAATGGCACAGATATGATTTATATCTGACAACTCCAGAAATGTTTTTGAATTAACCGTTTTTCATAAACATGTCCTGATGATCTATTAAGAACTGAAACTTCAGGAATTTCGTTGGAAATCGAACAAATTAACGATATTGTAAGGAAAATTGAAACTTAATCATATCTCTGAGAACCTTTTCAACGTTTTCAGCAATTGGTGATACAACATTTCGTTATGTAATTACCCTTCTGTCTTTTGGTCCTTGAAATTCAGGATGATATTTCTCATTTGCTCTTCAAACCGCTCTAGGTCTTCCAATACATTGAGTCTTACTGGACAGAACCTCTGCACCGCGTCTAGCATCATTGAGTATGATCGTTCTGGTCCCCTTATCTCTCATCCAATAGTTAATTTGCAGCTTCAAAAGCCTGTGAGCCATATCCAATATAAGCAATAATTTGCAGAGGCTTCCCTTCCAAATATTATCTCAAGTGTAAGTATTTCCTTTCACTGAGTTCATCTGTGTCCTCGATGCAGGCTCTCAACATTGCTCGCCACCACAGGATACTCCATTACCCTTCCATTAAATATTGGAACCTGTAAAGGCTTCAATCCCACTATTAACTTCGGTTTTTCATTAGGATCTTCACTCCTAAATGATTTTTCTGTGACCTTCGGCGATTTCGCTTTAAACCTTTCTTCCTCCTGTGTGAAGACCAAATCACCGATTCTGCTAAAATCCGCTTCTAATCGTTTCAGATCTGCTTCGATTTCTTTCACTTCTTTCGTCGTCCTAACTCCAGGGCATTATTCTTCAGCTGCTCGAACTCTGTCATGACTTTTTCATACTTGTCTTTCTAAGCCTCCCTTTTCTTTTGTTCTTCCACAGTGTCCAATCCATCTCTTAAAGTCCTGTTTCTTAAACGCCCTAATGAAATCTTCAACCCTGTTCGTTTTTTGTAATCTGCCTCGAACTCAGCATCTGATACTGGACTTCCCCCTGCAACACCCAAGACCAGATATAGCGTTGATTCTTTCTTAATGCTATAGTTTAATGCTTTACCAGCAAAATTAAGTTTTTTTGACCTGGGGGTATCCTTTCTTTTTCCTGAATCTTATCTTTTACATTTTTAATGGTGTCACCTAACTCAACCTCAATTGTAATGGTCTTCCCTGTTAACGACCTTAAAAATATTTGCGAAATTTTATTTTGTTTATTTTTAATAGTTTTAGGAAGGGTAGGTCCTAAGGGAAATGTTTCAAAAATACCACATAGATATTATAATTCACAAAATAATCATCTTTTGTGTTCATTGTGCCAATTTTCTAGTCGGCAAAAGTATTAGAATTTGAGTTTCACGAAGATTCTTATCACTTAATTGCAATGATGATATCGATAAATGAAGTTGTACCATTACGGGATTCCGCTTAAGCAATTACATCACAACCTTTAACAATTTGATTTATAGCTCTAGCTTAAATAGCTGATAACTTTTCAAATCCGTTAGCATAAATCCTTCTTAAAAGATTTTCTTTGAGATTCGTTTTATTAAATACTGGGGTGACATCGATTTCTTCACTTATTTCAGATTCAATTTTACTAATATCAGTTGTTATTTCCCTTTTTGCCATTTTAAAGATTTTAAAAATTCATTTAAAAAATACACAAAAATACATAAGGCTGAATAGCCAGAACCACGCTCTTCTACCAGTTTGATAAGATTTACAAGAACAGGAACTTTAATTTCAATCAAATCATCTATAAAAAATTGTATTCCAATAACAGGATCTAGATCACTTGTCGTTAAATGTTTTTCAATTAACCGTTTTTGTAAAGAAAATTGAAACTGAATCATATCTCTGAGAACCTTTGAAATCTCCAACCGAAACCTTTTGAATTAAGCCAGATGAAATGATAATCATCTTTTCATTTTGCACGTTGAATAATTGTTTATAAATCAAATCTCCAACCGAAATTTTATTTTCCAAATCCCAAATCTGGATAGATGATCCAGTTGCAGCACATAGCCAATATATGTTTGGTGAGAAGATAAATCCGTCCCATGATCCAGACAATGCAAATTAACCATCACTTGACATAATAACATCACCTTCGAATTCAAAATTCATTCTAACTGAAACTCTTTTAAACAAAATCTGTCTAGAAACTCTAGAAACTTCAACAAAAAAGGTTTCTCGCCTCTGTGTGCGCACACAGACGCAACAAAAAAACGATAAAACAATATGCACACCCCAGTCAGAGGTAGAAGTCATTCCCCCTATGACTGGTCGAAACAGTATCTCTTGGCAACCTCCGAGGCCCATTATGGGAAGTCCTGTTAAATGACAAAATTAGTACCTTATCCCAAATTATATTATTAAAATGAATTTTTGGATTTTTAAAAATCAGATCGTGACAAATTGCAATCATACTTGCTATCTGATATTTTGCTGATTGGCCCATCGATAAACTTGACTTCAATTTGAGAAACATCTTTTAAAGCAGGTGGCATTCCCGACAATTCGAATTTACCAAGTAGATACTTGTCTCTAGTCGTGGCTCTTTCACCTTCAAAAACTTGAATCAAGACACCTGGTTGGTTATCGATCGACACATGTTGAAAAGGTTTGAGCTTGTTTTGTTGGAATTATAGAATCTCTCTTAATAAGAGCTGGCATGACTTCTCCAGCGGTTTCAATATCCAAACTTAATGGTGCAACATCAAACAATGAATCTTTAACAACGCCACTCTTGTCTACAGATAAGATAGCAGCCTGAACAAAATCACCATAATCTACAGCTTCACCAGGATTGATTGACTTGTTAAACTCTTTAGCGTTGAAATAATATTGTAATGAATTTTGTACAGTTGAAATTCTAGTGTGGCCCCCCCCCCCCAAAGAGAACCACGCTCTGCTACCATATGTTTCGTGTATAGTCTCAACTGGATTGGGACCAAATTTTTTTAATAAATGTTGACCATGCATTCCAATCGTTAAGACTAAAAGGAAACGGGCCTTCTATGTGAAATCCTAGATTCTGTGAACTCTCACTTGATATTTTATAGGTCTTCGACAATATTTGATGATAAACTTCATTTTTTGACACGACAAGTGTTGGACAGAAACCTGTCGTGCCGAATTTAACAAGGTTCTTACTAACTACTCCGAAACTAGTTTCAAGCTCCTCTGATAAATCTGAAAAGTCATATCCGTATCCACCATTAATTTGAATATCGGATATAAAATTGCACTTTGACAATCTATAATTACACATTTATAAAGAGCACATTTGTTGACATAAAACAATTGCTCTGAATCTTGAATAACGCCATCTTTGATCCATAAATCATCCACAATAATTTTGGAGTTTAAACAGAGAAAGCAATTAGTAAATTTAATAAATTGATTTGAAAAAGAAAATTGATGGAAATCTTCAATTTTGTTAATAATCATTACCAAAGTTATTCAGAGTAAAATTATTTAGTAAATTATTTACATATATATGTATAGTAAAATACATTTAGTTTTATAAGGAAATTCAAAAACAATAAATATTTTATCTAAATTCAAAATTTTCAAATTCTTCACAACTTCCAATTTACAAGAAAACAAAAATTTAAACAACTAGATAACTTAGATAAAAATTTCCGAATTTCTCAAATCAAAGTAAATTAATTAAAAAATCAATATTCTTCAACAATTATAGTCACGGGCGCTTTTACTAATAGGCAAACCTAGGCAACTACCTAGGGGCACCAACCGCAAAAGGGCGCTTGCAATATGATTTTCTTTGTAATTTTTTTTTTCAAAATTTTTATATATTTATTCATAATTATAATTTAATTATGTAATAGAAAATAAAAATTAAACAAGATAATACTATTAATATATATTAATATTATTTATAAGTAGAAAATACTATTAATATATATTAATATTATTTATAAGTAGTACTTTGTTTTTGTTTTATTGATGGTTTTAACTGATGGATTTTCAAATTTCTTGTATGTAAAATAAAAAGATTATAGAAGTTAAAATTTTTAAAAATTTTAATTCAAGTTGAATTTGTACTGAATATTTGATGATTTATTTATTTTCTCTAAGGTATAATTTTAAGGTAAGTGATTTTTACATATTTTTTTACAGAGGTATTTTAAAATTTAGGTAAGATATACCATTTATCATTCAATTTATAAATTAAATGGAAGGGCGTAAAAAATAGTGGTTATCAAAGTATAAAATTAGCAAAAGAAAAACAAAGAAAGTTCGATAAAATCATTGAATAAACAACTAAACTAGATGGATTTTTAATTAAAAAACCCGAAATCATAGTTCAAGAACATGTGAACAATTGTGTTTCGATTGTGGAAATACATAACGAAACTACCATAGATGTCTCATCACTTGTTATTCAAACATTTAATGATTTAAGAACAAAATAAACACTCTGACACAAATAATTTAGAACAAAACACTGACACATCTGCTAATTGTTCAAAAATGGTAAATCTGTCCGAAAATCACACAAACATTAAAATAAACCTTGATCCTGCTACATGGAAACGGTGTGATGACTCTACTATTACATATTTATGTAATAAAAATAATTCCATTAGTCTAAACATCCTTACAGATTTCTTGTCAACAAATAATGTTTATAACGTCAAAATAGCAAGTGAAAGTGTTTTAGAAGAAAATTGCAAAATGGTGAATTTAGACGTCCACATTATCTAGTATATTCTGAAAGTAACAAATCAATTTATTGTGCTCCTTGTCGATTGTTAAGAGGTGGTGGATCATCACTGGCAACAACAAGTTATTCTGATTGGAAAAATGCAACAGAATGTTTATCTCAGCACGAAAATGCATCACAACACAGACAGTTTAAAACAGTTCTAAAGCAGTGATTATTAGGAGACTCTGCGTCATAGGTTAATGAACTATTAAATTCAGAAACTCTAAAAGAAAACAATTATTGGATTCAGGTAATCAAACGGTTGTGTGTATTATACGAAAACTTGCTAGCCAAACATTTCCTTTAAGAGGAAAAGCTAAAATAATTGGAAACACAAATAATGGCAATTTTTAGTGGCCGTGGAATTAGTTGCCGAAGTTGACCTGTTTTTAGTTTCGCATATTGAAAAATATGAAAATTCAGGAAAAGGAGGTACATCATATTTATTGTCAATAGTTTTCGAAGAAATTGTAATATTGATGGGCGAAAAAGTAAAGCAACAAATATTTAAGGAATTAAGAGAAGCAAAATATTATTCAATTAGTGTTGACTCCACTCCTGACATATCACATACTGATTAACTTGCTTTTATTATTCGATATGTAAAAAATAGAGTTTCCGAGGAACATTTTTTGAAGTTTTTGGAAAATGTAGGGCATAAAGCTGAAGATATCTAAAAAGAAATTATACACTTTATAAATGAAAATAAAATTGAAATAAAATATTTGAGAGGACAGTCATATGATAACGCTAGAAACATGTCTTGAATTCATTCAGGACTTCAAGCATGAATTAAGAAAATCAATGAATTAGTTCATTTTATACCTTGTGCAGCATACTCAATGAACTTGGTTGGAAAATTTGCGGCAGATTGTTGCCGAGATGCAGCATCCTTTTTCAATTTTTTACAAGAATTATTTAATTTCTTTTCTTCTTTTCATTGGTTAGTGTTAACTACTACTTTAAAAGAGCGAACCATAAAAGATCTTTCCGAAACAAGATGGTCTTGTCGGTATGATGCATGCAAAGCTCTGTATGAAAACTGGGCGGGGATATCTAAAGTTTCAAAAAAAATATCATAAGATGAAACAGTATCTTCTCAAGTTAGAAGCCAAGATCAAAATGTTTACAAACAAATGAATGGTCTCGAATGTGCTTTTATGATGACATTTTGGAAATCTATTTTAAAACGTTTTAATGCTGCTAATTTAAAGTTAATGCTGCTAATTTAAAATTAGAAAATGTTTTTTCAAATATAAATATATATCCTCAGAATATTTTTGTGCACACATTTAAGTAACTGTTCTGCGGAACGCAGTTTTTCGTTATTGAAAAGATTGAAAACTTATTTAAGATCTACTATAAAGAAACAACGTTTAAACGCATTAACTATATTATCAATAGAAACAGATTTTACATCAAATATAAGATTATTCTGATATAATTGGTGATTTTGCTGACAAAAAATCAAGGTGAAAATTTTAATGTGTTAAAAGGAAGTAAGTATGAGGAAGTTGAAAGATTCTTAAAGATTAATTAGAATTTTTGTAAAAATTTTAAAATATATTTTTATTGAAAAATCTTTTAAAATGAAGAAAGAAATTTATCATTTTTAAAATATATTTTTGTCAAAAAAGTATTTTAAGAAAAACTGAAATTTGTTTAAATAACAAAAATAAGGAGAGACAAGATTTAGAGTATATCATTTATTAAATAAAATTTATGGAATTATTTAGTGATTTGAAAACGGATGTTCTCACGGATGACAATCTTAATATGGTGGCAGCGGTAAACACCGACGCGATTACCAAAAGATTATTGCCAAAGGTGTTCTGCCAAGGTGATGACTTGGAAAAATTCATCAGAAGATCCGAAATTTAAGTCGATGCTAAAGGCATCAAATAAAAAGAACAAGAAAGATTGACTGCATGAATGATCAACGAGGATCTATTGGAGAAATATGCGAAGACAGTTAAAAAAGCAGAAGGATTTCAAGCCAGGTTACGAATGGCATTTGATTACGAAAGAGACGCAATAAAGGATATGGAAAGTTTATTGAATTATTAAAGAAGAGGCGAAAAGATTGAAACATATTTAAAAACAGTGGAGGACCTTGTTGACAAGTTGTTTGAGAATAAAGAATTCACCAAAGAGAAGATTAGAGCAAAGATGTTGATAGTATGTGCTGAGAATAAAGAAGTTTAGAAAGAAGTAATATTGCGAAAGATAAAAAGCACAGAGCAGATAAAGGTAACCTTAATTCTGATGGATAAAGTGGACAGGCAGAGAGATCAGATCAATTCTATGAAAAGTTATGCAAGAGTGGTCTATCAGAATCCACAGCGAAGAGGATAGTACAAGCAAAAAAATGAAAGAGAAGAAGTCAGGCGACGAGAAGAACCAGAGTGCTCACTATGCCACAAAATAGGCCACACGAAAATCGAATTTTCAGTAAGAAGTAAGATAGAGTGCTGGACATGTCACAGAAGCGGACATATAAGTAGGAATTGTCCAGATAAAAAAGTTCCAAGATGTTTTGGTTTTGGGAAAGAAGGTCATATAAGAAGGTTATGTCAAGAAATACGGTGTAAAAGATGCAACAGAAATGGTCATAGATCAGAATAATGTTATACAAAGTCGAGTTACAAGAAATCGATAGAGAAACAAAGACCGACAGGAAACAGATACAGCCGGATTAATGGAATCGAAGAAGAAGAGGAAATGGAATCGTGCGTAGAGACAAATGAAGATAATTTTAGTAGGACGTACCCAAACAAGAGGGCTCCACCAATAGAGGAGTTGGTTGGAGCCATATACTAACAGAAAAGTGGATGGGATATCCTCAAAGGGTAGAAAAGTGGGAGAATGTAGGAAGGGTAAGTGAGAAAGTATATGTTCCTAAGGAGAGAAAGGTTTGAAGAGGAAGTGGAAAGAATTGGAACAATTGAAACAGGGCAGGAGTTAGAAATTGTATATAACAAGTTACAGGGAAGATCTAGTGTAACAGAAATGATGAATGGGGAAATTTACGACTGTTTATTAGACACCGGAGCACGAATAAACGTAATGAGTTTGAACTGTTTTAACTAGTTACGAGGACAACAATTGATGAGAAGCGACGATAAGTTACGATGTACGATAGAGACAATTGGAAGAACAAAGGTTAAAAAAAAACTATCGGAGATATTTCCAAGGAAGTTAGATTCATTGTGGCGGAGAATGTGACACCAGAGGTGATTGGAGGAGTAGAATTACAAGAAGCATTTGGATATAGGCTGCAAAAATGAAAGATATCGAATCTAATGAAAAAGAAACAGAACTATATTTGTGACATTGAAGCAAAATTCGGCAGACAAGATTGATTGGAACATCTAAAGATTGATGAGGATATTAAATTAAAGGAAATAATAACGAACAGTGGAAACGTGTTTATGGCCGATAAATGGGATGTGGGTTGCACGCATTTAGTAAAACATAAGATAATTACAAGAGGTGAATCGATAAACCATTGAATTTGGAAACAAAAATTGAAGAAGCAATATAAAATTTGTACGAAAACGGGATTATACGGAAATGTAACTCCCCATTGAACACGCCGTTAATCTGCGTATGGAAAAAAGAGACAAAAGATATTAGGCTATGCTTGGATTTCAGACACCTGAATGCAGTAACAGAGAGGCAGGCATTCCCAATGCCAAACATAGCCGAGATGTTAGATTTGTTAGGAGGGTCCGTTTATTTTAGCTCAATCGATCTTGGTAATGCATATTACCAAGTATAGTTAGACGAAGAAGCGCAAGAGAAAACAGCATTCTCAACAAAGAAAGGGCAATACTGTTTCAATAGAATGCTGTTCCGAATTGCTGCAGCACCAGGTACGTTCCAGGAAATTATGACAAAAGTAATAGGCAAAATAAATGGAGCAATGTTGTATTTGGATGAAATTCTAATTTATTCGAATAGTAAATAAAAACATCATACAATACTCAGTGAAGTATAAAAAGCGATCGAGGAAGGAGGACTAAAGATTAACCTAGAAAAGTGTCAAATAATAAAGAAAGAAATCAGATTCTTAGGACACATAATCAGTAAAGAAGGAGTAAAAACCGATCCTTTTAAGATTCAGTCTATACAAAACTTTGGAAAGCCAAGTTGCGTAAAGAAACTTCGAAGATTTCTAGGCATTTGCAATTATTATAGAAGATTCATCAGTGAGTATGCAAAGAAAGCAAGGATGTTAAAGCAATTATGTAGTGGTCCGAGTAACAAAAAACTGGAATGGACTGAAGGAACGAATAACGTATTCGAGGGAATGAAGTTAGCAGTCTCAACGGCACCGATCCTATGCTTTCCGGATCTGAGAAAGGAGTTCATTTTAGATACTGATGCCAGTTTTGATACCATTGGAGATAAAGATAGAAAGGAGAGAGTAATTGCGTATTGATCACACTCGATGACGAGCCATGAAAAAGGATATTGCATTACAAGGAAGGAACTATTGGCGTTATACTATTTTTGTATTCATTTTAAGTACTATCTCCGACGTCAAATTTTCTCCTTGTTTGTTCTTCTTGTTCTTCCTTTACTTGTTTTTCTTTTGACCCGCACCATTTCTCCCTGCTAATCCTTTTTCCAAAAACTTTCTCTGCCGGGATTTTTCCTGTCGTTTTTTGTTTTGTTGAATTTAATGTAAATTCGACTTCTGGTAGCATCTCTGCCCAATCCGTCTTCATTCTGTCTCGTAAAGTAGCATTTATCAGCTCTCGTATTGTCCTGAATTGACCTGAATTGTCCTGAATATTGGGTATAATAGACCAGGATAGTGAGTATCAAGTCCTGACAGCTATAACAAGACAAGACGAGGAAACAATAAAGAAAACGATTTTAGAAAAATGGATTTTAAGATTTGGATGCCCAAAGGAGATAAGAGTTGATTGTGGGAAGGCGTTTGAATCAGGAATGATGAGAGAATTCACAAAAAACTTGATATTAAGTTATGTTTTTCGAGTCCATACAAGAAGTCGAATTTACTTTAAATTCAACCAAACAAAAAACGACAGGAAAAATCCCGACAGAGAAAGTTTTTGGAAAAAGAATTAGCAATGAGAAATGGTACGGGTCAAAAGAAAAACAGGTAAAGGAAGAACAAGAAGAACAAACAAGGAGGAAATTTGACGTCGGAGAAGATGTGTTAGTAAAATTAGAAACACGCAACAAAAGCCAGGACAGATATGAGGGACCGTATAAAGTGATCGAGAAAGTGCATGACAGACGATATATCTTAAGAAACGAGAATGGTAAAAAGACTGAAAGAAACGTGGAAAAACTAAAAAATTTCTTAAGGAGGGGGAGAAGGAAGTTAGTAGCTTACGGCAACAATAATTACATTTATTTAAAATTATATGAAGTGATTACAATGATAATTATTACAACTTAGATTACATTTTATTTTACGTCAGTGAGTCTGTCGAAATATATATTCTAAATTATTTTTCAAATCCGGTTCAAAAGTTAACGACATAATTCCAAGTATTTATTTAATGAAATATTATATAATTTCCAAACAAATTTTCAGCGTTGAATAAAATATTTCAAAAACCATTTATTAAAATTTCGATATTTAAAATATATTTATTTTATTAAACGATTTACTAATAAAAGCTTGTCTAATTTTTTAATTTAAAAATTTCAATTTAAAAAATTTAATTTAAAAATGTTTTTAAAAGTAATTTTAAATAGCTAATTTTTTATCCTTTAAAATTATTTTAATAAATCATTGAAATATTTAATTCTCAGCTGAAAACACCTCACAATAATCAACTTCAAAATTTTAAATAAATAATACAAATACAGTAAAAATGTATTAATTTATAAAGATTTCCTCAACAATTATAAGAAAAACATTGAAATAATATTAACACATAGAGAGGCACATTCCGTATTCATTCATACAATTCATTCGGCAAGGTTGTTCCTGGCATTTAATCAAACAGTCACGACGCATGTCATAACAGATTACTTCACAATTATGACGTGGAGGGATAATTTTAGGTATAACATCTTTAGTTCCAATTGATAAAGTCTCTATTGACAGAATACATGAACCGATAAATATCAGTAAAATCTGTAATTAAAATTAATTTAAATTCAGCAACACGATGGAATAATATATAACAAATAATTTCTACTTATTCTGTTAATATAAAATAATTAATAAAACTAAACCAATTAATTATTTTCTAGAAACAATTGAATAATATTTCTATTAATTAAAAATTTAATTTCAAATTGTTTAAAATAATTTCTTTATTGTTAATAATGTTTTGGATTTTTTGGAATTATTCTGCAAATATCCGAATTTTTAATTTAATATAATAATAATATATTGTCAAATATATTTCCAAAATTAAATCGAGGCATAGATGACTGAAAATTGATATTGTATATTCAAAATTTAGCATTTATATTTCTGATGTTTTAAAATAATTTTTTTATTTATGAATAAAATATCTCTATTATTAACATAAACAAATATAGTTTAGTAAATATTATGTTTAGGCTTTGATGAGACATTTTACTGAACAATAAGCGAGAATTTTCGCTTATAAAATAGTTCTCTTTAATTGACCATAGATTGATGCTGTTACTATGAAACCGTCATTTTATATTATAATATAAATTTCAAATTTATTAATGATAAACTTACTGAGCAATGCATTGGCGGTGCCGAATCATAAATTAACACGCAATTTTAAACATATAAATACTTGTTTTAAAAGATTTGCATATTTTTTGTTTCTATCAGAAATTTATATATTATTTATTTATTCCACCTAGAGATAGGGATCATTATGCAAATATTTCACAATATATTCCAAGTAATATCTAATATGATATGTAATATAATTAATAGTGAATAAATAACAACTATAATAATAATAATACAGTTGGACCCTGGTTTGGGGCAGAACCCGGGCATGGGACATGCGCGGTTTTTGGGGTAAAAATGATAATTAATAGTGAATAAATAACAACTATAATCATTGCCGCATTTCTATCTTTGTCGCCTTTAGGCAATATATATATTAACACTTCCCATTATTCGTATTCAAAATTAAAAAGTACAAATATACAATTAAAACTAATTATCTGTTGTTTTTGTTAATTTATTGATTTAATCAGAATTAAAAAAGTCAGTGGAGTACGCTTTAATTAAGTAAAATTTTGCTTTTCTTACTATTAGGATTCTCATCCGCGAGAACATCCGTTTTCAAATCACTAAATAATTCCATAAATTTTATTTAATTAGTGTTATACTCAAAAACTTGTCTCTCCTTATTTTTGTTATTTAAACAAATTTCAGTTTTTCTTAAAATATTTTTTTGATAAAAATATTTTTTAAAAATGATAAATTTCTTCTTTTTAAAATATTTTTCAATAAAAATATATTTTAAATTTTTACAAAATTTCTGATTAATCTTTAAGAATCTTTCAACTTCCTCATATCCCCCTAGTAGGTAGTTTTTTTTAAAGTTTTTTTTATTAAATTTATGAATTTTATGAAATAATTTTAAATATATTCAATAATTATATTTCCATTCTTATCAACCTTCATGTTATGCCACTTCTCATTTTTTACCTCCCATGATCCATTAATGAATTATTCTACCACTTATATTCACTCATTTGAATTATCATCGAGTAATGAATAATTTCCTCACTTTAATGAAGATTCTTACCACCTTCATTGTTAATTTTATCAAAGTTTAAAGAATAATTCTCTTTTCATTTTTATTCTACAATTACTTACCACTTTAGAATAAGATTTTTTATCAAAATTTGTGATAATTTGACTGATTCAATGAAAAATTTGAATGAGTTAATTCGTTTTATTATATATACTCTGAGTTTATCCGACAAGATGTTTTGACCCCCTATGGGTATTGCTCACAAGGGTAATACCACATTCAACATGTCGCAAGGGTACTGATCGTAAAGGTACTGGTGTGTTTTAATGCTTTTATTTAAATGATTACTTAGGCAAGTTTGTTGTTTAAGGCAATCATTGGTAATTTTTTGTTGATGGTTTTATTAAATATTCAAGTGAATTTCTATTATTTTTGTGAATTTCTATCATTTTAGTGAATTTCATGTTGATTGAATGAATATTTAATAATTTAAAATTTTAATGCTAATTCTAAGGTAAATTTAATTAATTTCTTGATAATTGGATGTATTTTTATTGACAGTTAGGTTAATAATCAAGTGATAGGTTAAATTTTGATGAGGATATTTGAATAATTTTCTAAGAATTTCATGTTGACTGAAAGAATATTTTAAAATTTAAGGTTTTAATGGTGATAAATTTAATTAATTTCTTGATAATTAGTTGTATGTATTAATTTCAATGACAATTACGTTAATAATTAAGTGATAGAATAAATTTGTAATGATAACTTTGTAATGTATTTGAATTTGACTTTGTAATTTTTTTAATAGTTTTCTAAGAATATTTCCATTTACACATTGATGAACTTTTAAAAAACATAAGCTAAGAAACCATCAACTTTAAATTACTTTTATCTTTATTTAGACGGAGAATGACAAAGGTTGAGAAATATTGATCTTTATTGAAAGAAATTTATCGTGTGATTTTAATTAGTAATTAAATCGGTTGAATATCGGTAAAAATGATCATTTGAAGAAATATATTTTATTGAATGGATAAATTTAATCTTTCAATGGGACCTAGTCAGTTATATTTATTTTAAATTTCGAGTACAGTGATTTACAAAAATTTACAGTGATTAACAATAATTTAATTATAACCGGTTTTGTCATTAGATTTTATAAATTATTGAGGGTTAATGACCAAATTATTTTACATGTTTTATAAGGAAATATTGGTGATAATAGGAATTAAAGGTAGAATTATAGTCATTTAAAAAGGGATTTTAAGCAATCTTATTAGTCTGAGGTAAATATATAACCTTTTAAAGATATTTATCGATAAAATACTAATCTTTAAGTAGTGTGTATATATCCCTAACCAACACAGCCCCCCAAGCTTTCATGCCTCCATTTCACTTAAACTATTAAAAAAACGCCCTAAAATCTATACTTTTATATCATTTTACCCCTTATTTTAAGAAACTCAATCCAACGGTTTTAAGTTTGAAGCCCCCTATTTTCATGCTCTATTTCACATAATTCCTTTAAAAAAGGCCTAAAATTTACACTTTTATGCTATTTATCACCTCTCAATAAATATAAATCAATATAATTAACATTTTAATTTTATGCCTTTATTTCACATAATCCCTTAGAAAAAAATCCTATAAAAGAGAATGGAAAAAGAAAAATGGCATTATGAAAAACTTGAGGGGCCGCGTTGTTTAGGGATATATACACACTACTTGGGATGTCGACTAGCAAGTCGCCGGATTGGCAAATTGCTGGTTATTAATAAAAAAATAAAATAGAAAAAAAACATCATAAAAAATCCAATAAAAAAAATTTTATGAAATAGTAAAACTGCTGTGAGAGGACAGTGGTATTTTTTTTTTTTTTTTTTTCACTGTCCTCTCAACAGTTTTTTTTTTGATCCGGATCATTTATCAATTTCAACCTCTTTCGTTTCTCAAATCTCTTCCAATATACAAGTTGGCCAGACTCATAATCAGAATCAATTCAATAATAGCAGCACACCTTATTATTCGCTTCTCGCTCACGAAGTCGATTTCATCGGCGTTTTAAGTGTGCTGCTCGAAAGTACAAATGAATTCGAAAGTGAATCCGAAAGAGGTCCGAAAACAACCAAGAAATAAATGTGCACATTATAGAATCGATCCGGGGGTGTTCGAAAGACTGGTGGCGATAATTACCGGTTCGCCACCATCACCCGTTTCAATATTTTTTTTTTCATATTTATGTTTAAAAATTAATTAATTAATAAAAAAATAAAATATACAAGATGTATTTCCTAAGATACCCACACTATATATTTTTTTAATATTTATTTTCAAAAATTATTTTCAATATTATTTTCAAATTTTTAATATTATTTTATGTTGAAAAAAAACTAACCTCAGACGTGATTTGAACCACTATCCATTTGAACCACAATGCCAGTCTATTCCCACTGCGCCATCAAGGTTTGGATTTTTTGTCATTTTTTAAATTTTTATTATAAAAATCTAAAAATTATACTGTCACATTATGAAAATAAAATAGAAAAATAAATAAAAAATGAAAACAGAGTATCCAATAAAAAAATTTTTCTAAAAAATGAATTGTAATATTTGCAATAAAGTTTTTAAAAATAAAACTGGATTAATTTCTCACTTAAAATCGAAAGCTCATTTATTAAAAGAAAATAATCTTAATGATACAAATTCAAGACTTTGTCCTAAATGTAAAGGAAGATTTCTACATTCCGGATATAATAAACATTTTGAAAATTGTATCGGGAAAAATAGAGAAATATTTACATGTCCTCATTGTAACTTTTCAACAAAACTAAATTTCTATTATTTAGAACATATAAAAGAATGTAAAAATAAAAACAAAATTCTGACGTTGAAGAATGCCATTCAGAAGGAGAACCGATCATGTTGAAAAAGAAAAATATAACTGGGATGAATTTAATCACATAGATGAATTTCAATCAGAAATCAGTGGACCTGCAACTCCTGGAGAATATATAAAGAGAAATAAAAAAAATATTAAAAATTCTTTCACTAGCGCTTTAGAAGATTATAAACCAACAAGGTATAATGTTATAAAATATAAAATCACAATAAAATCAAAATATTGGAGAGGAGTAGAAGAAAACACAACTCCTTTAGATGTTGAAATCGCAATACCCTTTAAATATTTATTTTCAACTAGAGGATTTGATAAAACCATCAAAGAAATAATTCAAGCAGTAGAAGCAAAACAAGAGGATGTAGAAAATGAATTAGGAGAATCAAACTTAGTATTTCGCTCTTTCCAATCTTTAGTGATTGATTATTGGAGGGGATTACCTCCAAATCCTAAATCTTATATTCAAACACCCTTTAAATCTAGGGCTGTTATAAATGTACAGAATGGTGATAACAAATGTTTCATGTGGTCAATACTTGCATATTTACATCCTCAAGCTGAAAACCCCAAAGAGTTCAACAATACAAACAATATGAAAATGAATTAATATTTCCCAAGGGATTCACTCATCCAATGAAACTAGAAGATATTCCAGAATTTGAAAAACTAAATAATCTTAAACTTAATATTTATGAACATGTTAAAGGATGGGGATATGGAAGGAAAGATATTATTCCAATTTATATTTCTGATTATGAAGTTAGAGATAGTGGAGATAAGGAGATATATCTTTTAATCTTGGAAGAAGAAAATAATCAACAATATATTTTAATAAAAAACTTTCAAGCTTTTACATCACCAGAGAATCCAACTTGTGGAGGAGGAACATGTAAAAGATGTCTTCATTATTCAACAACTAAAAACTCTATGATTAAACATACAAGAATTTGTGAAAAAGATGATCCAGCTTTAATTAGAATGCCTAAGATGCATTTTAAAAACTTTTCAAATTTACTACAAACAGTAGGCTGTGTCTATGGAGACTTTGAATGTATAAATCGCGAACAAGATATAATTATACAATATTTAAAAATAATAGAAAAATATAAACTCATGGATGAATGGAAAGCCTCTGGACAGAAGGAGAAACCAACAAGGATGAAAGCCTTTCTAAGAAAAAAGAATAAACCCAATAGTATCAAACAAGCTAAACAATTACCATCTGCTTATAAACTATTATTTAAAAGTAATTATCCTGAACTCATAAAATCTAGAGAATATTCATTTAGAGGAACTTCTTCAGAAGAGGTTCTAGGTCACTTTACTAAAAGTATAAATAGCTTAGAACACAAAATATTTAAAGTATTAAAAACAAACTATCCTCAAAATATTTCAGAACAACAACAGGAAGAATATGAAAACGCTTCAAATTGTTGGATGTGTAAACAACCCTTTGAGGAACTCTCTCTCTCTCTGAAAGTCATTCTGATATTAGATCTCTAACTATTGACCAAATAGAAGAGGAAGAAACAAGATTATTTCATGAAGGACAAGATAATGCAAAAGTTATAGATCATGATCATTTAAAAAGTGAAAATAATTATCGAGGAGCAGCTCATAGAAATTGCAATCTTAATTGTCATACTCCCAAATTTGTACCTGTTATATTTCATAATCTTTTTGGTTATGACATACATCTATTTATTAAACATTTAGCAGCAAATGCTAGAAACTCTTTCAAAATTAGCGGCTTAACAAAGGAAAAATATAAATCAGTAGAATATGGAAAATTAAAATTTATAGACTCGTTAAACTTTCTCCAAATGTCTTTAGATGCAGTGGCAAAAACAATGAAACCAGAATATTTTAAAATCACTCGAGAATTTTTGGAAAAAAATAATATTCCTCTAGAAGAATATCCTACATGTTTAGCAAAAGGAATATATCCATATGATCATATGAATTCATTTGAAAGATATAATGAAACAAGTCTTCCTAACCAAGAAACATTCTTTTCACAACTTCAACAATATCATATTACAGATCAAGAATATTCTCGAGCAAATAAAATGTGGGAATTATTTGACTGTAAAACTTTAGGAGAATATACTGACATGTACCTATCCTTGGATGTTTATATTCTAGCAGATTGCTTTGAAGAATTTACAAACTCTTTTGTTCTTAAACCCTACAATTATATAACAGCACCCTCTTTAGCTTGGGATACTTTATTATATACCATTTGGACTTCAGATCTTCCAGAGCGTGATAAAGTTATTGATCTTTTAACCGACCTCGATATGTTTAATTTAATTAAAACTAATATTAGAGGAGGACTCTCTTCAGTAATGGGTAATCGAGAAATAAAAGCTAGAAATGCAATAACTACTAGTAGAATACTTTCTAAACATCCTGAGGCACATATACAACTTAATAGTGAGGAACTAAAAGAAGTATTAGAAGGAATGAAAAATCCTCTATTTATACTTTATATAGATGCAACAGCTTTATATTCAGGAATTATGACTCAATATTTACCAATGGGTGATTTCATTGAGATGGAACCCCCAACAACCCTTTCAGACGATCTTATAAAAGAAATACTTTCAACCCCGAAAGATTCTCCAATAGGATACTTTGTAGAATGTGACCTTGACTATCCTGATGATATAAAATCAGGAACAAGATATTTCCCTTTAGCTCCTATAAGAAGAATGATTGATATCAACGAACTTTCAATCTGGCAAATGTTACAAGGTAAACCTCCAACAATCAAACTTCTCGGTGATCAAACAAATAGAAGGTTTTATCTCTCCCATTATCGCTTACTACAGTTTTATCTTTCACAAGGAATGATATTAAAAAAGTTCATACTGTTATAAGATTTAAACAAGCTCCATTCATGAAAGCTTTCATCGAGGAGAACATTCGTTGTCGAAACATTGCAAAAAGAGAAGGTAATCTTTTTAAAGACAATAATTATAAACTTTTAAACAATTCAGTCTTTGGGAAGACAATGGAAAATGTTGATAAATATACTCATATTGAACTCTTGACAAATACCCCGAAAGATATAGCCCGTTATAATCGTATGCTAGGAAAGCCTACATTTAAAAATGCACAAGTATTTTCTGAAAATCTTACTGCAGTAGAACTACAGAATTTTGAGAAAACATATAATAACCAATATTTATCGGCTTTGCAATTTTAGAACTTTCAAAATTACAAATGTATGAAACATATTATAACATCTTACAACCCATATATGGATCGAATATAGCAATGCATGCAATGGATACAGATTCAATGTTTTTAACAATAAGAACTCACGATTTACAAGTGATATCTCTGAAAATCCTATACTTTCAAATTTAATAAATTCATCTGGAGAATTATTTTCGTTTAAAGATGAAAAACCTTTTACTCCTATAGAAAATGGAATATTTATTCGTTCTAAACAATATTCATATGAAACATATACAAACCTAAATTTGAAGAACATACAATTATAT
>CAUHTR010002919.1:0-17500 GCA_959609185.1 Schmidtea polychroa
TTGTCCTACTTCCTTATATGTACGTTTACAGCACACAGATACCAATCGCTCTTTCATTACGTTGTAGCGAAAAGGTTAATCATAATAAATTGGTCATTCTAGTGCCTGCCTCAATATAATAAATAAGAATTTTCCAAATAATTTCCTATAATCGAATAATAATGTAAACCAAAATTATAAAGTATAAAATTAATGAATTAATTGAAATTTGAGATGCATCAAATAATAATACAAAAAGTGATATTAATGGCGTTTATTGGAACTTTGACACTATCTTTCATCTGGGCTGTCACGATCAGTGGGTTTTTGATTAGATTCATTTTGTCTTCAGCTGAAATACTTTATTGATACCTTTTCTTAGAGATCAAAATTTTCTTTTGTATCTGGTATTAAAGGGGCTACGGAAAATGTAGAAAGGAAATTACCTCTCTTCTTTTGGTTTTTTACTTGTCCGGGAAAAATTAAATCTGAATGTAACTACATTTTGAAAAATATTTTAACGGCTTCGATGATAAAATAGTATACATTTCCGATGAATCTTCTTTGCTAGGGCTTTCTTTGGTTGGAGGTCTAAGTACCCGTGGATTTTTTCTATATTAAGATCACTGGGCGATATTGACTTTAATTACGGTGTTCGAGAATAAACGAATTCTGCTATTAAAATTATAATTTATTGAAATGATTACAATGCCTGTTGACGCTTTTTGTGCCATGTGTAAAGAATTTATACCGAATAATCCAGATTTTGATCTGTTGATTGTTTTAAACACTGTACTGTATGATTCCGGATTTGGGAAAACCCAGGTACGCCTAAACTGTCAAAATCTCACTCTGGTGAATACTTAAATGTGAAGATGACCCAATTACGTCGTATTCCAGAAGTCCAGTATAAGATGCTTCTTCTATCAAGGCCAGTGTTTTTGGCCTAAAGTCAAGGCTTTTATTAGCAGATTCTTATTGTGATGAGACTTATCTGCCACATGCCGTTAAAATGCTGCTGGTTCTCAGCTTCATTCTAATCGGTGATCTTCGGCTGTCTTTTATGATTTGGTGAAAACTGTCCTTCCAAACGTGACCTCAATCACAGAGTGGTAAGAAAGACACTTGAGCCTAGGAATATGTGAGATCGTGTGAACAACAATCTGTTTATGTACTAATAATCCAATGGAGAACTGATATCAGGCATTCATCAGCAGCGTTCGACTGTCAACTTCCGTCAGCTACAATCTGATTGGTCTTTGCAGAAGAATCAGGATAACGTGGAATTGTTGATCCAACTTTAGTATTCGGTTTCAGAAATCCATGTAGCATTCAAGTCAAAATTTCTTCAACTAAATCATTGCTATAAGTTTTAGTCCGCAACTTGTGGAACAGGTACCCGTTAACGGATTATTTATACAGTTTGAATGTGGACATGGACTCAATAATATAAATGCTTTTCTTGACTACTTTTAATAATCTGAAGATTAATGTGTTCTTAGTATTTTTCTAATCTACGTTTATTTTTTCGCGCTTTTTGTCGGGGTGCCCTATTCTACATTTTACAATAATAATTTTAAAAATTTAAATTTACAAAACAAAATTTATTCAATTTTTAAAAAATTTTAAAATAATTTTTCCCTTACTTAGAGGGCTCTTAATTGAGGTTTATATTACTAATATTTACTAAAATATTTTTTTTATTAATATTTATTATTAATATATTACTATTTTTTAATATTAAATATTACTATTTTTAACTAAATTTTTTTAAAATTATTATTTATTATTTTTTCATGTCCTATAAATATTTCGAAGTCAATTTTTTAACCTATCATTGGCTTCATCAACATCATTTTCTAATGAAAAACAGAAAATTGTTTATTTTATTTATATTAATGTTTACTATTTGTCATTTGTTAGCATGCTCAATCTATTAAAGTATTAAATGTAAAAGTTTATTTAAGCTTTATACTTGAGTGGGCAATAATTTTCGAATTTGGTCGGACATCTTCTTAATAAGTATACAGAGAAGTGCATTCACCAAAACTTATTAATTAAACTAATAATAGTAAAATAATAATTAAATTAGAAAAAATACAGATTAATGAGAAAGTCAATGTTCTTTTGTTCAAATTAAAACTTATCAAGATTAGGTGAGAAATTTATGAGTCAAAATGCAATACGTCTTGTAGATGCTTTTTTTGAGTTGCTTCTGTTCTTCCTTGGGCTCTTAATTTAAGAAGAGGTTACCCATTTACATTATCGGAACCTGGGCCTGAACTACTGGACACAAAATTCTCCAGCAAGTTGCGTTGCGAGGGATTTGCAAGGGGATCTATAATGCAAAAATCTATAATAGAAACGTTTTTTATCCCTTCTTTCTGAGAAATTTATATTTAAAGATAGTGATATCTTTTTATTTTTTTTAAATGAAATGTACAGAAAATGCAACAGAAACACTCATTTCAATTCCGGACGTTCTGGAGTTCAAAATATTCTTATTTAAAATTCAGTAATAATCTTCAAATAATATCGAAATGATTATTCGGGGATTCCGCATATATAAGAACGAATCCAGTCTAAATACGAAAAATTTAAAGTCTAGCCCGAGCCTGTGTCCCTATTTATCTCTATTTATTTATTTTATAGAAGCGTTGTGACTATTCGTAATATATTATGGGGTATTTTAAGGTATTTACTGCATTCTATTATTATTTGCATTATATTTTTATTACGAGTTTATTCTATATATTATATTACTGTAAGGTTTTCGGGAGGGGAGTGTGCCAGATATGCTCACTATGCCACTGTCTCCAGCCCGACTTATAAATGTTTTCAAAACTTTTAAATAAAAAAATACTGCAATTCACGAGTTAAGCAAATATTTATTGTGGAACTCTAGTGAGGTGGCGCCAGCTAATCGTAAAATTTGTAAGACATCTAAAAAATTCAATTTTATATATTTCAAAAATTTGACATTGAGATTTAATATTCCGTATCATAACAATAGTTTACTTAATTTAATGTAAAAAAATTACCAATAAAATTTTTAAAAAAACATTTTAGTGAAGAGTGTTGGGTTTCAAAAGTGAGAGTAAGGCTCTAAAAATACACTTATAGTTTACAAAAAGTACATTCGTCTTTGCAATAATTATTAAAATATTCATGGTTGAAGGATGGGTAACACCTGTAATTTACACTGACTTTCAGTCATATAGTGCATTAGGTTGTGTGTCTCAACTTGATTAGAATTATTTATACTTTTCTATAATTTTTACTTAAATATTTTTAAATATTTTAGTTATTTTTAATTAATTAACGTAAACAATTTTCCATTTTTAGGAAATATTTTACATTTATTTTCATTTAGATTTCTATTGTAAGTCATCATTTTTCCTGATTTGTATTAAATGATAAATGAAATTCAAAAAGTAAAACATCAAAGATGAGCATAAAAATAAATGATTTCACTGATAAAACTTTTAATATTTTTTTAAAATTTGTTTTGTTTGAATATATTTCAAGCAGCAGGTAAGATATTTAAAATAAGAAACAATTTTCAAAAGTATATCTTTAATGTTACCCTCAAAATCGTTCTATATATTCAAATAATTATTTGATAATAAATGAATATCCAAAGACATTAAATACTGGCATTAATGTTGGGAAATAATGGTTCAAAAGGGAAAGAGAATTCAGCAGGAATTTATGAAATAAAGGACCGAGCTGGAAATAAAGAAGAAACAGAGTTGAAATAGTGAATGAAGCAGTAAAACAAAAATAGATAAAATTTGGATTCCTAAAGAAAATATCCAAGAATTTAAAAATTATAGAAATCAGATATTAGGTCATGCAGGAGTAAAAAAATTATTAATTATATAGTTTCTAATTTTGATATGAGAAATAGAAATCAATAAATTGAAAGAGTGACCCAAAGTTGTTAAAATTACCAGAAGAGATAAGCGATTGCAAATTTTCCCAAAGATATAATGAAAATAAAATCCCAAAATTAATCGAAATATTTCTAATAGATTTTCGAGGCTCATTTAAGACGACAATTAATGGTAAGAAATATATATTGACGAATATGAATTTGTTCAGTAGATATATTTTATAAAATTGCAGTATCAATACTGAAAATATTAAGAAAAGTTGGATTTTACGATCTGATGCACCAAAACTCATATAGTGCACCAGAGGGGAAACACTTGAGTCCAGCCTAATCAAATCACTAGTAAAGAAACAAAAATAAAAGTTCAATACTCGAGCTCATATAGTTTTAGGGCGGCCAGAGATGAAATTAAGATATTTATGAAAAAGATAAAGGATAAAAGTTGTGTTGGGCTACTTCCAAAAGTAGAGTTTTCATTTAACTCTACTGATTAGAGCACGGTATGGTTAAGTTCGGTAAAGATTGTGTATCGTAAGAAATTATTTTGAGAATAGACACTGACCGGTAATATAGTTTTAAGACTTAAAGGTTCTTAGACCCTCAGAAATAATAAAGTTAATGGATTAAAACTCTTTATTATTAATAAGACAGATATGTAGGATTTATTTCTCAATATAACTTCCATTAAGATTGATAGACTTTTCCCAATGGTCTACCATTGATTTGAAAGCCATTTCGAAAAATTATTGTCGCATTTTCAAATCATGGTTTAATTCAAATATTTATCTTACAAATCTTTCTTTCAATCAAAAATCATTAGGCACAAGCCAACATTTTACTAATGCTTTATGTGTTCGATAAAATGTGTGAATTGAATAGCCTAGAGTTGGATATGTAGAGGTTCAAATATGTTTCATTTTCTTTCACGATATTTGTTAGAATGCTTGGTTTATTTCACAAGCAAACTTTCGTTTATCGATCATCTCTAACGTAAAACACAGTGGAACGAACCTACAACACAATTTTCTGATTTCCAATTGATTCAACATAATCTGTATTGCTATCTTGCAAACATTCAGTTTCAGAAACAATTCCATTACGTGATCTTCCTTTTCTTAGATACGATTTCCTTCAATTTTGAAATGCATTCTCAATCTATACAGGTCTTCCACTCTTGTTTATGTCAGGAAAAAACTCCTAAATCCAGTTATATATTACTACTCTTAAAAGAGCCTTCTTCAATTTTCTGAACGATTTCTTTCTTTTCAACCTTCTTTAAAATTAAAAACCGAATTACCCTTCTAAATATCATTGTATCAGATATTTTCTTTTAAAAATCCCCGAATGATTGAAATAAAATGTTAAAACATTAAAACAAACTATAGATTTATAATCTTAATGTGTTTCTTATTTCAGAAATAAAATAACTTTGTTCTAATTTTACTATTTCTATGCGAGTCTAAGGACCTTTTAGCCTTACCACAAAGAACAAAGAAATATCATGAGACAAGAAATAGAATATAATGAAAACAAAGTTATTTCGAAAAATGAAGTACGAACTAATCAAGAGTTTACAATTGGATATAATAATTTGGTAAGAAAAGATATATTAAAAACGAAGTTAGTTATGATGAGCCGGTAACAATCATAAATAAGAGACTTGGTCATCAAAATGTTAACAGTAGATTTATCTTTAATATATTAACATTAAATTTATAATATTATGTATTAAATAGCATTTATATGATTAAAGTATTAGCATTGCTCAGAATGTGAAAATACATTATTGAATTCTCCAAATTATATTTTGCAGTATTTTAATAATAAATATTACGAAATCGTGTGAAAATCATGAACAAAAATATGAATTTAAATAATCTAAATATCTTATTACACTTTCATAAAATAATTAAAACCCTTTGACGCTTACCCGGCATGAAATAGTTAATATCCAATATTTGTTTAAATCATTCTTAAAATATTTTTGTTTCGGCTTTTCAGTCAATTCAAAACTCTTTTTCATATATTTTATTTGTGTCAATGCTTGTACAAAACAGTTGATTATTTTGAGAATTCATTTGCATATCATTATCTTTACTTCAATTGAGAGAATATTTTATATTGTTACCAAACAATGTACAAACAATGTCGGACTTGAATGTAGTTATGGTTCATTGAAATTTTGTTAGCAGCGTTTCCTCTATTTTTGATAAAAAGTCAACTCTATATTGTATTCCTTTATCGCACATTGCTGGAATGTTATATTTTATGGTGGTCTATTTATACAATAGGAATAATATCACCAAATACTAAACATGAAAAGGAATTAGTTTTTTTTTAGAAAAATAAACTTTCTTGGTGATATTTTATTATTTTCATATGGCAAAAAGATCCAAAATTTTATTCTACACAATAAATTTTTTGATGTATTGACAGAATGAAAATAAATGAAATATCATCAAAAAAAGAAAACAGATCAAAGATGACCAACAAAATTAGAAATTTATTGCTCTATAAAATTAACGCGATAGTGAACTCAAAATGAATCTTGAAGGTTGGAAGACTAAATATGTTGATTGAGACTGTATATCAGTGGCGCCGGGAGGCGCCAAAACTTTTGGATAAAAAAATGATTTTCATACTATAATATCTACAAATAAATAAAACTTCATATTGTAACGAAACTGTAAATATTCAGTAAATAAATACTTAATTTTATTTTTATTAAATTTCTATACATACATTTAATTCGTATATAAAAATTATCCGAAGAGTTCGATTTTAAAATTGGCACCTTTGCAACGCTCTGTTTCGGTAATGCGCAAAACGCCCGCTAGTTGCAAGAAAAAATAACCTCAAATTTATACGTCACTCGTCGCAAAAGTGTCAACTGAAGCGAATTGGCGGGTGTGTTATTGTTATTATCGTGATTTCTTCCTAAAAATAATCGTTAGTATATTTTCATATTTAGATTTAATTATTATTTATTTTAAATTATATCAATAAAAATAGTTTTAGACAAATGGATAAATTTTTGAGTGGGTAGAAGAGAAAAGTCGACAATAATGAAGATAATGATGCTGATACAAGTGGGAATAATATGAGAAAAGAAGGAGGTATTTAAAGGAGGTATCTCCCAAGAAAAGACAATGCTGTTCATCATATTTATCGTTAGGATTTACAAGTGTTGTTATAGATGGCTCGGAGAAAACCAATGTGTTTTTGTGTTTGAAAGTTTTGGCTTCAGATAGTATGAGACCAGTAAAATTAAAACTGCACTATGATCTTCCGAACAGCTTAAAAACGTGTTATTATATATATAATATATATTAAAAAAAAGATGGGGAGGCGCCAAGAAAAAAAATCTTTTTGGGGGAGGTGCGGTAGCATAAAGGTTGGAAACCGCTGCTTTATATGGATGTATGTGTCACATCACAGGTCAATGCCTAATTACCAAAATAAGTTAATTTATTAAAAAGTTAAGTTCATTGCGAATTCAGTTTCTATAAAGTCGTTAATAATCTATATTTACAATTTTATGAGTCTTATACGGCCTTGATAGACGGGCCTAGTTTACTTGAAGTATAATCTCGCTTTTTTGGTTATAAATATATTTATTGGCTCATTATAAAGATAATCAACCTTTTATCAATGATGAAAATCATAAACTATAGAAGATCAACAAAAAATGATGGCTCATTTTTAATAAAAACTCGAAAACACCAAATTCAGGAACATAACCGATTGAAAAGCGTAAGTTATATAGTTGAGCATAGAAAAATGCGTAAAGGTGCAACTAACTTAAAATCTTATAAAAATTTATATAAAAATTTCAATAATAAATGGGAAAGAATTTCATGTGAGGCATTAGTTATTAAATCGCAATCCCCCACAATTAACATTCAGTCAGCAACAAATTTATTAACTCAATAAATCATGACTATTACATCATTATTGTTTCTGTATATACTGTTACACTTAGATTATGATGGCAGACTGATATATTGAAATATATTTCGTTTGTTTGGAGTTTTTCGAATCTTTATTAAGAATAAGAATTTATAGGCTTCGTCAGTTTGAATTATAAAACCGTAAGGATCTTCATTGTTACAATTTAAACAAATGCGTGTTTTTAAACAGTTTGAGAAAACTGTAGAGTTATCACTTCTCCTTGAACTAGGTAGTTAGACTCAGATTTCTAGGAAATTCGGATTATATTAATCCGCTTGTTATCTAGGTGGATTTTTTAGATCTTTTAAAACTTGTAAACAATTTTCTCAGTCTTGCTTAATTTTTTAATAACTTCTTAATTCCATGATAAAGTTATTTTAGGTTACTTATACCGCATCATATTAAAATTGCTTCTCTTCCAAAACTCTAAATTCACTTTATTGTTCGAAACTCAAAGATACGTTGTTTGGAGCACAGCACAAGAGAAAATATGTTGGAATACCAATTGTCAACTTAGTAATAACATACAGCTGAAACATATTCCTGTAATATATTTTCAATGAAGAGAAAATCTTCCGGAATTTCTCTACCTAATTAAATATTCCCCAATATGAACTCATTGATGGCGACCTTAGAAAGCTCTAAGTTACAAAATTATAATTTTTGCTTAAATAGTTAGTTATTCGTGTCTAAATAATTCAAAAGCAGCTAGGCTGTTCAAAAAAAAACTTTTTTACATATCTGTTTATAAAAGAATAAAATTAATATTACAGTCCGTGTGCACATATTTGTGCGTTTCATACTATTAATTTTAGAAATAATATATAATTAGAAATAATAAACCGAAGATTACCTGCTGTACCTAGAAATATTATCTTGATTACTCAGTGTAAAATTAATGAGAGTGAATAACAAAATGTAAATGTTTATTTCGTGATTGCAGAATGATGGTGTTTTTATTCATTTTCAGCCTACATTTAGACAAATTAAAGCCATATTATATTAATCTTAAAAATAAAGACCATTGAAGTTTCCTAAAGACATGTCAAACTACTTAGAATGTCATTGGGAAGTCGTTTAGTATCAAAAGTAATGGTGTTTGAAAAGTTAGTTTTCGAGGATTTCGTGGCCAAGTTTGTTAAAGGTACATCTTATTATTTATTTTTGTTTCAGTTCAAAATAATTCAAAGACCAATAATTATTTGACAATGAGCAGTAAAACAAATTGATGATATATTTACCATGCTAACATATTAGCATCTATTATCACTAGGAATTTAAATATATTAATTTTAAATAACGAATATATCATTTATAAAAATGTCGATCTACATAGGGAATCCAATTACGGATTATCGATTACCCGAGTACCCGAGTAATTGATACTTTATAAGCAAGTTCCGAGTAGTCGACTACTCGGAATAATTGTTTTTCGAGTATCGAGTATAATATTTAGACAAAAAAATGTAAATATTGCACATTCATTTAACTACATATTAATCAATCGAGTATCGTATTCTATCGTTTTTTCTTCTTTTACTTCTATAATAAAGTTGCTTAGCAACCGTTGATTTTAACTTAGTTTCAAATATATACCTACATAAAATAAATAACATTTGTAATTTGAAGTTGTATGACGTAAAATTTGCAAGAAAGTGAAATATTTAAAAAAAATTTGTGAAATAAATAAAATAAATACTTAATTTTTAATATATATAGCTGCCTTTGGTAAGTGAAGTGTTTTGAGTAAAATGTACTAAATTTCATGTAATAAATGCATATTTAAATACGTATAAATTTTCAATTTTTCAATTTAGTGATTTTCAATGTTTTGATTTTTTATTTTAGTGATTTATTTACATATACCCAAAAATGTCTTCGAAAAAAATCAGAGGTATGGAAATATTTTACAAAAAAAAGAGAAATCGCAGTCTGTTTGTAACATATGCAAATCTATAATTCAACGTCCGGGATCTAATACTACTGGAATGATAAATCATTTAAAAATTACATAGCATATCTTTACAAAAAAGAAATTTGGGCGGCACAAATGAAACTGATGCATCTTCTTCAAAAACACAAAATCAGTTGGAAATGGAATAATAAATTTCATAAGTCGAGAATCATTGAATGAAATATTGGCGAAATGTGCGACGAAAGATGGATTTAGCATCAAAGGAATTACTTCATCTGAAGCCATTAGGGGTTTCGTAGCAGTCGTAATTATAAAATGCCAAAAAGTGAAACAACGGTAATGAAATATATAATGGATTTTTATAAAGAAAAAAAAGAAGAATTAATTGCGTCGTTCATTAGAGCAAAAAAAATCTGGAGAGAGATTCAGTATTACTGTCGATGAATGAGTGATATAAACGTTAGAAGGTTCATGAATATCACTCTTCATTCAGCAACAAAGCCACCTGTAGTCTTGGGTCTATCTGCATAATAGGTTCTTGTGATTCAAATGCCACCATCGATTTGGTAAAAGCAAAACTTAAAGATTATGGACTTGAGATGGATAATGATATCGTCGGATCCACACATGATGGAGCATCATCATGGTAAAATATGGAAAAATATTTTACCATTTTCTCAGTTATGCTACAACCATGCTATACATCTTGCTGTACTTGATGTATTTTATAAAAAAAGTGGGAGTTTAATTACGAATGATGATGCGGTAATTGATACAAATTTCAAGATGATGAGAATTTAGAATATGATGAAATTCAGCAGATGATGATTGTGTTGAAACTACCGAACAAAATGATGAGTAGCTGATGCATTTGCTTTTTGATGGTAACTTAAATTTACAAAATGATTCAGTTAGACAATTACCAATCTTTCGTGAAGACATTGGCAAAATTCTTGATGAAACAACGAAAAATTATTAAATTTTTCAAATATTCTTCAGTTCGGAGCAGTGTTTCTTGAAAAGCATATAATAGATCAAGAAGGCAAAAAGTTACGATTGCTACTCGATTGCAAAACAAGATGGAACTCAATAATACCAATGGTAAATCGTTTCATAAAAATATACGATTGTATACAAAAGGCTCTAATGGAATTAGGTCAGCAAAATGTTCAGAAAAAAAATAAAGTTTTAGAAGAAATATCACATGTTTTACAACCGGTTGAGCTTGCTTGTTAAAGAGCTCAGTAAAGATAATAATAATCTTTAAAAGCTGAAGGAGTATGCATTTTTTTGCTAAACAAACTAAAAGAACAAATACGCATTAGCCATGGAAATGTTCACTGCTTTGAAGAAAAGAATTGAAGAAAGACGAATGAGGATGTTGTATCACTCTTGCGTTTTTTACAATCTGGAAATTATCCTAAACCAGATATTAACTGCCATTTTACTTATTTAAAAAAGTTCTATTCATTTATGGCTAAAGAAACCTTCAAAGGCTGTTCATGAAGATCCTGCAAACACACAGATGAATACAGAGTAACAATTGAAAATGAAGAAATAATTTCAAATAATGTTTGGTTTCAAATTATGATGAACTCCAAAAAACAATTGAATTAATTATGACTGTTCCGAAAAGAATATATGAGAGAAATCCACATTGGAAAAAGAATGAAGTTGTGGGAGAAAGATTGTTCAAAACGAGGTGACTCTATTGGAAAACTTTTTACAGCACTATTGACAATACAACCAACGTCAACAGTAAGTGAAAGAGTGTTTTCGGTAGCTTCAACTTTTGTCACAAAAACCCGAAATCAGTTAAAAATGAAACGGTTTGACAAACTTGTATTTCTAAAGTATTATTTTTTAAATAAAAAATAGATTTAAAACTAAAAGTGTTGCATTTTATTTTAAATTTAATTAACATAACATGGTGTGGGTAATTTTTTCATTACCCGGGTACCCGGGTATCCGGGTAATGAAAAAAAATAAATACTCGATTACCCGGATAACTGAAAATACGATTATTTGGACTCACTAGATCTACATCCAAATAAACAGAGTCCCAAATTAACAAATATTAATAACAGTCATATTAACTTAATGTTTATTTTATTAAATAGGGAACATACTTTGAATTATGTAAATGTATTAAAGTAATTTTTATTTGATGAAGTAAACAAAATTTGTTAGAACAATATTAAAAATAATAAGTATTGTACATAAATAAATCCATTACTGCAACCTTTGAATATTCTCTAAATTCTACTTTTATTAATAATTTTTTGATAATAATTTATTAACAATAATAATAATAATAATAATAATAATAATAATAATAATAATAATAATAATAATAATAATAATAATAATAATAATAATAATAATAATAATAATAATAATAATAATAATAATAATAATAATTTGTTTTATTTTATTTTTAATATTATTAAAATAAAATTATTAAAAAACTTTTAGGTGGACGCTCCATTGTATTTTTTAAATCCTGGAAACAGATTTTATGTGAAGTCAATTTTTATGCTTTTCAAAAACAATCACTTTAAAATGGAACATGGATTTATTATTTTAATGGAATCTCAGTTAAAATCTTCATACGAATTCAGTCAATTTTTCAGTGAGATGTTCAAAGAACATTTCAATTTGACCGACACCGGAAAACATTTAACTATTTTGTGGATCCAGCCGAATTGGAGTGAATTCCAAGTTGCTGTCAAAATGTCTATCATATCTCATGTGCCTTCAAAACTGCTCTTCATTCATTGTACTGATAAAATGATAAAAAAGATTTTTCAAATTAATCATAAATACTCTTTTATTAACAATGAAATGATTATTATTCTCTCTGATATGACTTTGCCGAATAAATTGGATATTATCAATCATACGCTAAACTCTCTGAATATTTTATACATTGAGAGAATGCACAAGTCAACTGACATTGAGGTAGTCAATCACTACTCCGATGTTATAATGAAGATTATCAAAGGGTATTCAGTCCATTGTATTTCAAGTGATAAAAAACAATGCAAAAGGTGGGATATTCTTGGTGATATTATAGCATGTGCTCTATTTACCTAAATGATTCGGCTAATTTATAGGTGCAGATTCCTGTAACTCACCTCTCCAATACCCTGGGAAAGGTTTGCACTCAAATTGTTTTCAAAAAAATTAAAATAAGTAAACAACTTTAAAACTAAGCAATCAACTTTTGACATTTTTCTAAAGAATTTAATTTATTTAAAATATCATAAAAAATGAAAGTTACAAATAAGTGCAAAAACTGATTGATATTTTAAATTTGTTCGTGATGGTCATCACATAATTGTTAGGATCTGCGCCTAATTATTTAATAAACATTCCTGTAATTTTTGTCAAAATTTAGGATTTTTTCCTCTCCCGATCTACCAAAATGTTTTTCTCGGCGCATTGAGTGAAAACCTTTGGTTTAAGCATAGGTTATCATGGTTGCGGGACAAAATGGTATGGACAAAATGGTTCGGTCAAAATGAATTAAAAAATAACGAACTGAACTGAAAGATAATCAATAAAAATGCCTTATATTAAATAAATCTGACTTTAGATAGACTAATTGTTATTCTCGTACCATTTTGACCGTACCATTTTGTCCTAGAACTAATTATTTCAACTTCACTATTCTAACTTTCATTTCTACAAATTCATCAATAATAATGCTGTCATAATTATTATGTTTTGATATAAATTTTTCAAAAAATTCGTTTTAATTTTTATGTAAAACCAATTAAGGGTCCCTTTATTACATGTCTTGTGCCAGTGCTCCTGTTTCCAACTCTTAGGTAGGGCATTGTAGGTGTTCAAGCAAATGAAAAATTATTATAGGTTTTATACATTTTATTCTTCGATCATAAGTCTAGAATTTCCAATAAATTTCTTTCAATCAAATAAATTGAAGTTTAATCTAAAATGATTATTGAAACAAATGTTTTCGAATAATATTTCGACAAATAATTCTGATTGTAAGGAAGAATGGTAACTAAATATTACACAATTAATTAAACTAACTTAATACATATTAGTATGTCAAAATCGTAGTTTAAAGATCAAAGTTTATTTATGATGTTTGATGGTTGTTTTTGAATGTTGGAATGTATGTATGTTTGTAGATATTCTGTATCAATATGTAAACCAAAAAACTCTTTTTAAGATATTATATAGCGTTTTGGTGATTTGTTCGGCTTAATAAAATTTGTTACAACTATGTCTCTTTTTAAAACTGATATGAACAATTTTAACAAACATTTTAAAATTTCTTAATTCAAACATTCTCACAATTTGAAGATCTAGCTTATATTTTAAATTTTAAATAATTTTTTTAAACTCCTATATAATTTACATTTTTAATTTTAAAATAATTTCGATCCTTAAATTTTGTACTCGTTAATTTTCCTGCTGACAAAAATCACACGAATTATGAATTTAAAATAAAATTTATTTCCTAATGTTAATATTAATATCGGAAATTTTGTATGTATATAGAACAACATTACTCAACCAAAAACGTACGGCGGACCAAAAATCTATCTTTTCTTTGTACATGGACCAATTGTATTTACAATACGCTTATGTGGATCAATTTTATTTTTTCGCGGCCGAATATTGGGTTGTGGATCAGAGGTTGAGAAACACTGATATAGTACATATACTATAATGAAAAATTGATAGATAGAGCACATGATATATTAGCACAGATTTTTTAAATAATTTTCATTTTTAATTGATAAATGCAGAAACCTCTATCGCAATCTTTCTGATTTGTTTACCATCAATGGAGAATATAAATTCAATAATGCAAGTTTGTTTAAACTCTATAGATATGGATCTCTTAAAAAATGGGATGAATGCAACCAATATAATGGGAAGCAGGTCACCGAAAAAGGACTTCTTTGTCAAAACTGGTTTTTTGCCAACAATTACAATTTTAAGAAGGTCTTGGTGGCCATTGTACCGACAGAGCCGTTTATTAAAATCGATGTAACTTCAAAAGCTTTCATTAACATTGAATCTGAAACTCCGGATTGTGGACATAATGTCGTTTGTTATGACTTGCCAGAAAATGATGGGAAATATTTCGATATTTATAACCATATCAATCAACTTCAGAAAAATACTAATTTATCAAAATCGAGAAATTTTGTTCGTTGCTGTTACGGATTTTCAATAACAATATTACAAAAGCTTGCAATGGATTTGAAATACGATTTAACGTATTATATAGTCAGTAATTCTTCATACGGATCTTTTATTAATAATGAATGGAATGGAATGGTTAGAAATATCATGGACGGAATTGCTCATATTGGTGCTGGGGCTTTTAGCATTACAGTTGACAGAACGAAAGTAATTGACATGTCCGATCCTTTTTATACAAGTGACATTGAAATATTAAGCATGATTAAAGACAGAGACAGCTTGTTAGGGGTTGTTTATAAACCCTTCAAGTTAGAATTGTGGTTATTTATATGCATAATAGCGACTGTCTGTGCAGTTGCCATGGGCATTTTTGAATGGAATAGCCCATTTGGACTGAGTCCTTGGGGGCGGATGCGTCACAAAAATTACACATTGGCATCGGCATTGAATTCAGTGTATGCTGTAATGTTTGGGCATACAATTAAAACAAAAGCTCCCAAATCGTGGCCAGTAAAATGGGTACAAAATTGCTGGGCATTTGCTTGCATAGTGATTGCTGCTATGTATACCGCTAATTTGACTGTATTTATTGCTGGTGTTGCTCACTTATCAAACATAAATAGTGAATTGAATGTAATGATTTTTTATTTGTTTTAATTATTGTTTTAAAAAAATGTCAAGGTTGGCAACACTCAAATTGGCATCATCAAAGATTCCAATATCATACAAACTCTCATAGACTTAGACGATAAAAGATATCCCGTTGTCAAGTGGAATGTGCGATATTTGAATAGTTCGAAAGATGCCGAAGAACTTTTTTTGTAATTACTTTTATTGCGAATGAAAATAATTTAATTATAGCGCCTCAATAATTTTTTAACTATATATATGTTTAAAGAAAAACTAATCTCATAAATATTGATTTTATTCAGTTGCTTGGATACAAAATGAATATTTTCACTAATATTATCGCTTAGTAACAATAATTTATTTGGTTACGAACGAAATTCTAAAAGTTAAATTTAAATAATTAATTGTTTTATTCAGGAACAAAACATTGGACATCATTCTGGATGAAAGTTTAGTTATCAGGAATCTGAAAGCTAAAGGCTCATTATGCAGGTTGCATACTCGTACACTAAATATTGGGCCCATCGGCTATGGGTTCGGATTCGCAAAGGATTCTTGGATAAAGGTTTATTATTATTATTATTATTATTATTATTATTATTATTATTATTATTATTATTATTATTATTATTATTATTATTATTATTATTATTATTATTATTATTATTATTATTATTATTATTATTATTATTATTATTATTATTATTATTATTATTATTATTATTATTATTATTATTATTATTATTATTATTATTATTATTATTATTATTATTATTTTATTATTATTATTATTATTATTATTATTATTATTATTATTATTATTATTATTATTATTATTATTATTATTATTATTATTATTATTATTATTATTAGATTTTATTCGACTTTCATCCTATTTCTTTCATATTACATTATTATTATTATTATTATTGAAAGATGTAAAATTAAATCTAAATAAATTATAAATTTTTTAATGAATTTTTAATTATTTTTTATTAAAAGCTTATGTTGTTGAATTCCTATTGTCAAATATTATTGATCATTTTAAGACAAAAATAGAAAAGGTTTCTAAAACTTGTATAAAAGAGTAGCTCTTTAATAAATACAAGTCTATTTTCTATTTTGAGATGAAAAGGTTGTCTCATTTTCTCACAATAGACATTAAAGGTTCTCATAATATAACTTAAATCTGGATTTCCCTCCGGTTTGCTATTGTTTCACTGATTTTATCTTCATCAGATAGACCAAATAATCTCTTTCTGATTGCGCTCTTAACACGTCTTAATGAAATCATATTTATCTCCAAAATAGCTTTGTTTGATCTTTCGATGGTTGTTTTCACTTTTACGGTTCTTAAAAGTTCCTGTGAAACTGTATTTCCCGTTCCCTATTGTTGCTATTGTTCGTATTGTTGAAATTTTCCATAAAGTGAAACAAACTTATTGGAGATTTAATAAAAAGTTTCAAATGAGTATGATTTTCTTGCTCAAATATTTTCTATAAATAGTTTTATATTTCAGAAAAACACTATAATCGTTATAAAAAATTATTATTATTATTATTATTATTATTATTATTATTATTATTATTATTATTATTATTATTAGTATTATTATTATTATTATTATTATTATTATTATTATTATTATTATTATTATTATTATTATTATTATTATTATTATTATTATTATTATTATTATTATTATTATTATTATTGCTATAAATGTTATGATTTAGATTAACTAAATATTAATAAATTATTTTTGATAATATGGAGCGCTGCTGTGTATGAGAAATTTCCTGTTGCATTCACAATGAAAATTAATTAAAGTTACAGTAATAAAATTTTTCATTTCAACAATAACAACAATAACAACAATAACAATAATTACAACAATAAAATTATATTCTATAATATAAAATGATGAATTCTTTTATTTATT
>CAUHTR010002919.1:22500-43229 GCA_959609185.1 Schmidtea polychroa
TAATAAATATAAATATACGTAAATATAATATCAAATAAATATTTATTAAAACATTATATTATTTAATATTTCTTTATTTAAAACACAAAAATGATTTATCTAGTTTATTTATTTTTCTGAAAAATCATTTTTCTTTGAAAGATTGCAAAAAGTGCTGAAATAGAGAGAAGTTGTCGTAATAATTCTGTCTGTAAGATATTTAGGAATCCGGAATGGAGTATAAGCGTTGTTTCAAAAAATGTGAAAATCTATTTCGTTTTAGTTTTTTATTCTTATTTTGTTATATCATGAAGTTTATGAAAAGTTAAGCATAAAAATTAGTTTCTAAAAATAATTTGTTTTAGTTGTGGTTCACTTACGTCGGTAATCCTCTACATATTATAAAAATGTATATATAATCAAATATTCTATCTCTCTTTGATTATTGCAAAAGGTTTAGTGACTTCATATTTAAAAGACGAAATAAAAACAGAAAGACTCGATGAATAAAGCTATAAACAAAAGATCAAACCTTACGCCGCTTCTTAAACTGCCAAAAGGCGTGACTGAAGAAAATTGAACTGTCGATTTTATTTCACACAAAACTAACAAGTCTTTGGAATATATTTTAACAAAAAGTATTTAAAACAATGATTTCCAGTACATTTGTGGCAGATAATTTCCGATTTTCTATATATACCACACGTTTTGAGCACTTGTTATTATTTGTTTAGTTGTGGTAAGAGGAAATTTGACATTTTTAAAAGATTTGATATCTTATATTTTCCAACAAGTTATAGAATATATGTATTGGCCGCTTTTGCGATTTTGTCTACATCGGATATTGGAGAGCTATTTAGTTCAATTTATCTACATCATATTTAGTTTTATTCTAGTATATGACTGTTTCTGGAAATCGTTTGATCTGTCCCTAGAGGGCACTACAACGATTGTACACATTATTTCAAATATTTCTCCCACGTTCTTCTCTATTCGTATTCTTTTTTCCCAAGCTGGTTTCTTCTTCATCATAATAGCAATTATACAAATCAGGCTGTTGTGAGTTGATTTCATTATCTCTACTAAAGCCACATACTTTATTATCACTATAAGGAACTGTAAGGAACTAAATTATTTTCTTTATCATTGGTTTTTTTGCTACTTTTTGATAAGTTTTCATTAATGTACCCCAGTTTTATTGAAGCATTTTTAGTATTTGGTCTTCTTTTTCCTGGCATCTCTACAACTATTCAAAAGCATCGTACTTTTTTCTTGATTCATTTTTTTGATTCATTTAGGATTAAGGTTTATGTCTTCTGAAAATACGTGTGAAAATTCTTCTTTGAAGAGGCTTCAATCTTATTTCAGTATTATTAGAAAAACTAAATGGTATCTTGAAATAAACCCCAAGTCCTTTCAACAATAAAATCTCTTTTTTTGGAATAATCAAACTTTTTCCATATGATTGAGACGAATTAGGTGGTGGTGATTTGTATACCTGATCAAGTCTTCTAGCAGACTTTTTTCTTTCAGTCAGAAAATATCTTCTTAAACTTTTGATTATATTGAAATATTCTGAATTCTGTCATAAATATAAATTACAATGACGATTACAAAGTTGTATTTCGGTGAGTTGAAAAGTTTCTATAGTTTTAGATCCTTCGCTTTTATGGACAACACAATATATTTTGAAAATTTGATTTTTCCCATAAAGTTTTATTTTGAATAGTGACCCCTCCAGGTCACATCTAACCCCTAACCTTTTTCTTTGGCTGTGTTATTTCTGAAGTAAAATATTAACAATTTACAGGCAAAGAATTCAGAATTTTTCCATTTATTCAGAAAGGAGTATAAGTGACTTTTATCTCGATTTTATTATTTTTTCCCATAATTTCAATGTTAACACGCTTTGGATATAACAGAAAATGGATTAGGCCCTCAACGCATTCAGCTAAGATTACTCAGAAACAATAAATCAAATTTTCTCTACGTGTTCGACCTGGAACCTAAACTTAGATTTCGCATATACTTACAACCGAATATATCTACTAGACATTTTTGATGTTTTAATGTTCTTTTGCATAAAATTAAAATTAAGAATAAAAAATTTGCGGGAAAATGATCGATTTCTTATTTTTTATTGGTGCGTTAAAGGGTTCAGAGTGACATGAGACAAAACCCGTACCTTGCTATCCAACAATCTTTAAAATAAATGAAATTAATTTTTGAAAGAAAACTTACTGATTTTATGAAATTTTAATAATAACTTACCTTCGGTGATCGGAGAAAATATTTTCGACAACTCAAATTGTAAAGTTAATGAATCATTTAATAACAACATTTAAACAAACAAACAAATGACAAAATATTATATTTCAGAATTTAAAAATATATTTTTAACTGTTTTTGCTAATTTCGATAATTTTCCTATAAAATTTGTCTAGATTCTGTACGGAAAGATATTTTGTTACTGGGAATCTTTAACAAGATCTGACAATTCCGAAATGAATTATTCCCATGAAAATTGCAAATGAGTGGAATTTTATTAAATATAAAAAAAATGTTAAATTTTATAATTATAAGAGAATGATAAAAAAAAATTAAAAAATAAAAAAATTCAATATTGATTCGCCATTATAATTCTTTGGGAAGCTTCCGAATAAAGTAGCCAGATTTCCGGCATGAAAAGTCGGGAGAAGTGTTCAATTTTCTCACCAGAGCAGTGTAAAAAATTATTTATAACGGAAATTTTTCTCAACTTTCTTTATTATAAATTAAAACGCAATTTTAAAAATATATATTTTGTTTACAATAATTGAAAATATTCTTTTTTTCAGCTTCAAATGCTGAGTGGAATAAATATTTTCATTTTTATATAAATCTTTCGCAAAAATTCTGGAATCTCACTGAAAATTTTAAAAAACTCTTCGAATGAATTCATAATATTTTATTTATCTTTTGGTTTCACCTTTGATCTTGTTTTAATTCAATAATTTTCATAAAAATGTATGTAAGGCTATAGATCAGTGGTTCTCAATTAATATAAAAGCGCGGAACACCATTCACATGATATTTTTTACGCGGAACACTGACAAAAAAATACTTGCCCACAATGAGTGACCAATCAAAAATTACTATAAATCTGTTGTAAACGTAAACAATGCCTTCTTATAAGGAAAGAAAATACCACTCGCAACAATAAAAAGCAATAAAAAACACTTTCATATTTGTATGCTTATATATCTGTGTAACGGCTTTCTTATTGAATCATATTATAAAAAAATTAATTGAGGTTTTTGATGATATGTATCTTAAATGCAAATTTAAAGATAAAATGTCATTTTTTTCGCGGAACACGGCTTGAGAACCACTGCTATAGATCAAAACAATATATAATGTTCAAGATATTTCTGCACAGAGTAACTGCATTTACCAGTTGTCCATAGAATGTTTACCACGATAGAGGAAAAATATTACCAATTAATTTAATAACTTCTACTTCAATTGTCTAAAGAAATTAAAAATCTCCATTTCATTACAAGAGATTTGATAATATGTTTCAATTAATAAAATTGTGAAGGCGGCCTTTTTGATAAAGTTTTGTCTTTAATGAAAAGAAAATAATATATTTAGAAAATATTCTTATTTTTACTTTTAAGGCTGAGTGAAATAATATTTCACTCTGATGAATCTCCCTTGGATATTCGGGAGATTAACAGATCTATTTAAAGATTCCCAGTAACAAAATAACTGAAACGCCATCTTTCCGTACAGAATCTAGACAAATTTTATAGGAAAATTATCGAAATTAGCAGAAACAGTTAAAAATATATTTTTAAATTCTGAAATATAATATTTTGTCATTTGTTTGTTTGTTTAAACGTTGTTATTAAATGATTCATTAACTTTACAATTTGAGTTGTCGAAAATATTTTCTCCGATTACCGAAGGTAAGTTATTATTAAAATTTCATAAAATCAGTAAGTTTTCTTTTAAAAATTAAATTAAATTAATTTAAATTATCATCTATTTTTATAATAATGGATGTTGGATATCAGGGAACTGTATTTACAATTAATCAAAACTATTCTACCTCTTTTTATTTCAATTTCTTTTTTTTGAAATTTAAATTGTAATCCTTTTTCTTGTGGAAACCTGTGGAAAATTTGTCTGTCATTATATGGGTAAATTTTCCCATTAAGCTGTTGTTTTAATTTATTTATATTGACTTTCCAGTGAATAAAATAAATAAATCTGACATTTTAATTTATTACTGTCAAAAAACTATTTTTACTCATTTGAATTGGTCTACGTTACAAGTTTTTTATTCATTTATTTTATCCGCATTCATTCATTTCCATTCATTTCACCTCTCAAAATTCATTGATTATTCATTTTTAATTTAATAATTATTTTTTTAATTAATTTTTTGCACCCCCAACAAACATAGTAAAGTTATAATTTTAGAATCAAATAGGTTTTGGTTTTCGGATGACTAACTGAATAAAATTAAGTTTTAAAGTGATATTTGATGTGACCTTGTGGCTGATTGGTCAGATTCTTGGTGACCTCAGATCGCCTTCTTACGTGATGCAGATGAAAGACAAATAAGCCAATACATGTCTGTCATTAGAAATCGCATCGAATATCACTTTAAATTTTTAAATTATATTTTTATTAAAATTCAAATTTGTCACATCAAAAAATTGAAAAAATTATACACTTCAAAAATTTTTGATATTTTATCAATGGAAATTTGAATAACTGAAAATTTAAAAACAAATTATTCATGATAATTATGACTAAAAACGATGACCTTTGTAACAGCATCAATTAAAGGTTAAATAACTAATAAATTAAGTAATGAATTTTTGCTGCAAGATTTAAATTTTATTAACAATATAACTGAGAATTTTCCTCAATGAAATAATTCTATTCAATTTTCTTAAAAAATAGCTGAAATGTTTAATTTATGATTTCATTTCCTTTAAATTGCATTACATGTATTTTGATTGGACAATAATTGGATTTATAAATGTAAAACTTGTTGAAATTTTCTTAAATTTAAAATGTTTTCCAAGATTTTTAAAAAAATTAAAATTTTTAATTAATTTAATTTAGAATTAAAGCCAATGAATAAATTATTTTATTTTTAGAATGAAATACAGAGTCGACTTCGAATTTACAGTGATTTTGGATTTTTTGATTTACTGGAGAAAGGCATCAGCGATTCAAAGTACTTATGCCAAAAATCAAAAATTTTAACTAATGATAACAAGGTGAACCATTGAACGATTAAAACAAATTATTATTTTGTATAGACAGACAAAAAAGGTTATAAAATAGAAAATCTCGTTGGATTATTTGTAATGCTCTCAGTTGGACTTATCGTAGCCTTTTTGATATTATTTTTGGAACATATGCTTTATTGGTGGATTATTCCTCGTTGGCATAACATGCCGAAGGAAAGTTGTTGGAAAAGTATTCATGTAATGTTTATTAGTCAAGTATAATTTTTTATATATATTGAATTATTGTATTAATTCTAAATAGAGGCTGTATCGCATAGTTCATAGTGAAAGGTTAATACGTCCCAGGGAAACGACAAAAGAAATGATTGAGATTGTAAAAAATCGAGAATTTGGAAAGGTCTTCTTCAAAGAAAATATAGTAAGTTAATTTAAATATTTAATAACTTTTGATATTAAACTTTCCTGTGTATAAATATTTTTTAGAATAAATAACAATAAACTAATTAAAACAAATATTCAATATTTTATAAAGAAACATTCCTATAAATCCAAATATATTTTCATATTAACATAAAAATTAACATAAAAGTTTTCTAATTCTTCTATTATTATTTCTATTTGCTATATATTTATTGTAAGATGATATAATAATTTCCAAAGAATTACTTACATAACCAGGTCACTAGACCTTTATATCTATTGCATGATGCGGGAATGCTTGTATAACTAAATTAAGTAAGTATGTTTGTCTTCTGTGTCAACAGTATCACTTAAACTAATAATTCTCCCTTTTGTAGATTACGCAATTCAATGTATTATAAATAGTATAACGATTGTGTGTTCCGTTTAGATTTTTGTAGTGAATAAATATTTCTGTGAAACTATGTCTTTTTCTAACATGGCGACCACGCCAGGACTCCAGAACTATATCAAGCCACCTAATCAATTGCTGCCAAATGGTGATTTAGAAATTTTTATTTTGGAATTGAAGAGATTTTTCGAATTCACTCAACAACCGCAAGAAACTCAAGAAATTTTTACCAAGGCCTTTCTGTCGGTAGAGTTGATCCAGAAATATGAAGAAGTACAGAGCGATTATTCAGGCTATGAAGAAAGATTAAGAAAAGCGTTCGAGCCAAGGAAAAATCTAGCCATGGATCTAGACGCAGCTTTAAGATATCGAAAAGGAAATGACTCGTGCACCGAATTTTTCAATAAAGTGGAAAAGCTCGTCGACAATGTTCTTCGACACAAATTAACAAAACCGGCATTAATGTTATTTTTAATGCAGAATGCAATGGAAGATATGGAAACAAAAAAGAATTGAAATTAAGAGAAGTTAAATCAGTAGATAAGGCCAAGGAAGTGATATCAAGAATGGAAGAAATTCAAAAAGAGCTTTCAAGTGAGCAATCATTAGCTTCTCTATATGAAAATAAATCATATGCGGAGACAGTCAAAAGTCCGAAAAAAACTCAGTTGTACCAACAGAATAAGAAGCCAATATTTTCTAACTCTAGAACCAATGAGGCCGCGAACTTCAATATGCCAAATAAAAGTGACTGGAAGAACGGGACCAGGCGATTTAAACTGCAGAGATGTTGGGCGTGTGGAGAGCAAGGACATATTCGAGCAGAATGCCCAAACGTAAAATCCTCTCAATGTTCCAAAAATGGTCATTTCAAGCATCAATGTTGGGACATCAGAAGAAATTCAGTTAAAACAGAAGCATATTACAACGGAAGAAATTATGATAGAAACCAAAAACAATTTGGATCCAGAGGACAATATCAAAGCAGAAACCAATCTTCAGACAGAGGACCACATCGAAGACAATGCAATGCGATATACGACTACGAATACGAGGAAGGAGAGCTGATTCAACAGGATGACATGCAAAAAGATTGCGAACAGCTAAAAGGGGAGGCTCCAGTTTCAAGGGAGTTGCTAGGAGCCATAAATTTGGTTTAAGTAAGTATATTGTTGACACAGAATGTTTGAATTTGAATGCTTGTGATTTCAAGATTTCCGTAATGAATGAATTTAAAGATGATTTAAAAATTAATGATGTAATTATGAATGATTGTGAATGTTTTGACTTTGAAAATTATTTTGAATATAGTTTTTATGAAATTAATAACAAAATTGATAAGATTATGAGTATCGATATAATTAATAATAAAGTTAATGAAAATAAAGAAAGACCTTTTGCACCTAAATTCGTTTACGAAAGAATGAATGGCAGACCTAGTGTAGGTATTTGGCTGGAAAATAAAATAAAAGTTGATTGTCTTTTGGATACCGGGGCTAGAATAAACGTGATTAGCGAAGATGTTGTTAGTAAATTAAAGATGCGTGATAAAATAGGGGAATCCAATATTATGGTTACATGTGCAAACGAGAGCACACTTAAAATCATAGGAACAATATTACTAAAAGTGAGAATTTCGGGATTAGAATTGGTAATAAGATTCTTTGTGGCAAATAAGATTAACCCGAGCGTAATTGCAGGCGTAGAAATGATGAATTGTTTTGATATTAAATTACAGGCAGTAACTAAAGTAAAATTAAAAAATCAATTAATGAATTTAGAGGAAAACAATTTGAAAGGAATTATCGACCCAACGATTAATAAATTACTTAAAGAATTTTCGGATATATTCATGAAAAATAAATGGGATGTAGGAAAAACACAGTTAATTAAACATAAGATAGTTACTAGAGGTAGGCCAGTGACAATTAATCCTAGACGTCAGCCGATTCATATTGCTCACAAAATACAAGACATGCTAAAAGACATGGAAGAAGCAGGAATTATAAAAAAATGTGACTCGGTGTGGAATAGCCCATTGGTATGTGTGTTAAAAAAGAATAAATCAGATATTAGAATATGTTTGGATTTTCGGGCACTAAATGCAATTACGGAGAGACCTCGATTTCCAATACCAAATATTGAAGAGATGATGGATATCCTAAATGGAGCACAGATATTTAGCACTATCGATCTTGGTAATGCTTATTATCAAGTGGAATTAGAAGAGGAATCAAAAATAAAGACTGCATTTTCAACAAAAGATGGTCAATATTGTTTTAACCGAATGCCTTTTGGAATTGCAGCTGCTCCAGCAACTTTTCAAAAATTAATGACTCAAGTTTTGGGTGATCTTAATTGGAGAGAAGCAATTGTTTATTTAGACGATATCCTTATATTTGCAGATAATGAAATCGAACATAAAAAAAGACTAGAAAGAGTTTTTCGAAAGATTCAAGAGGCTGGTTTGAAAATAAGCTTAGAAAAATGTTGTTTTAACAAACTAGAAATAAAATTTTTGGGACACATTATAAATAAAAATGGTATTAAGACAGATTATGAAAAGATAAAAGCAATGCAAGAATATGAAAAACCAAAATGTATTAAACGTTTAAGAAGCTTTCTAGGCTTAACAAATTATTATCGAAAATTTGTTAAAGATTACGCCAAGTATGCAAGACCATTAGAAAGGTTATGTGGGTCTAACAAAGATAAACTCATATGGACTGAAGAATGTGAAACAAATTTCAACACGCTAAAGAAAGCGTTAACGTCTACCCCAGTACTAGGATTTCCGGATTTACGAAAAACCTTTATTTTAGATACAGATGCTAGTTTCGATACGATTGGGGGAGTGCTTTCGCAGTTGAGTAGTAATGGACAAGAACAAGTTATTGCATATGGATCAAAGACAATGAATAAGCACGAAATCGGTTACTGCATTACGCGAAAGGAATTGCTTGCAATCTATCATTTTACTCAGCATTTCAAACACTATCTATATGGAAAAAGATTTACTTTAAGAACCGATCATAAAGCTATAACCTTTATGATAAATACAAAAAAGCCAATTACAGCACAATTCCAGGCATGGATTAACTATTTAAGTGGGCTAGATATCAAATTAGAATACAGAAAAGGAGAATTGCATGCTAACGCAGATGCCCTATCAAGGAAAGACTGTACTTCATGTAGTCAGTGCCAAACAGTTCATGAAAACGCCAAGGTAGATAAAAATAAAACTAAAATATTGGCCATAGAAAATATGGACCAAGAAATAAAAGTAAATAATGAAGGTGTAATTTTTAATATACATAAAGACTTATGTCACGCAGGGGTAAAAAAAATTTACGAATATGCACGGAAAAATATGAAAATGAAAATTAGTGAAAATGAAGTTAGAAGAGTGATTGAAAATTGTGAACAGTGTCAGAAACGGAAGACGTGGACAAGACGAACAAAAGAACCACTGATTAAACAGAGTACAGATGAAGTTTTCAAAGAGATATTTATTGATTTCTGTGGACCATTTAAGAAAACAATTCATGGAAAACAATATATTTTAGCTATAATTGATCAATTCAGTAGGTATATATCATTGACGGCAGTTGCTCATCAGGATGAAAAGACGACGGCAAAGATTTTAAGAGAAAATTGGATTTTGAAATTTGGTGCCCCTAAAATAATTCACTCCGATAGAGGAAAAACATTTGAATCTCAACTCCTTTTAGAAGTGTTGAAAACGCATCATATTACAATAATATATTCAAGCCCATATCATCATAGTACAAACGGTTTAGTTGAGAGGCAATTTAGAACTATAAGGGATGCAATTGCAATTACGTTAAAAGACAAACGGCATAAAGATTGGGCAGAAATATTGCCAGATGTGGAATTTATGTTAAATGCTACGATACAACAGACAACCGGATTTTCGCCCTCTGAAATAATATTTGGGCGGAATATTTGTAGACAATGGATGGAAAAAGAGAATTTGGATATACAAAATAATGATGCTAATAATCGGAGAAGGGAGATCGTGGAGGGAATTAAACATAAACAAAACATAGAAAAGAATTTAATTACACAAAATTATAGGAATTTTGAAGTTGGAGATCAAGTATTGGTTAAAAAAGAAAATACTAGAAAGATGGATGAACGTTATGAAGGGCCTTATGAAATAACTGGAAAACGACATGACAGAAGCTATGTTCTAAAGCAGTGTTTCTCAAACTATGGGTCGCGACCCATTTTTGGGTCGCGAAAGAATTTTTGGTGGGTCGCGATGACTAGAATAACTAGAGTTAAATAGAGTTATTCTCATTAAATAAACATTTATTTTAAAATTAATCTTTGTCATGTGGGTCGCAATAAATTTTTTGGCATGAAATGTCAAAAATTTGGGTCGTGATCAAAAAAGTTTGAGAACCACTGTTCTAAAGAATAAGCAAGGCAAAGAAATAATTCGAAATGTAGAATGGATCAAAAGTTTTAAATGGAGGGGGATGTAAGATGATATAATAATTTCCAAAGAATTACTTACATAACCAGGTCACTAGACCTTTATATCTATTGAATGATGCGGGAATGCTTGTATAACTAAATTAAGTAAGTATGTTTGTCTTCTGTGTCAACAGTATCACTTAAACTAATAATTCTCCCTTTTGTAGATTACGCAATTCAATGTATTATAAATAGTATAACGATTGTGTGTTCCGTTTAGATTTTTGTAGTGAATAAATATTTCTGTGAAACTATGTCTTTTTCTAACATTTATTGAAATTTAATTTGTTTACTGTAGTGCATCCGCTTTATTAGTATTTAGATATTTATTTAAATAGATAATATTATATTATATTATACTAAATTATATTGTACAATAATTTAAAATATAAAAAGAGCACTTATTTTAATAAAGAAAATAGAAGCACGTTCAAAAAAAAAATATTACAACAGAGAAAAAAGATGGATTACAGAAGCGAAAATTATACCAGAAATTCAGGTGCAATTCGTCAACCAGTACCAGCACTACAGTTCAATCAATATTACATTCAGATCAAATTTCGATCACTACACCACATCAATTTTGTATGCAACAAATTTCGAGTAGTATTAATTATAACGTGTTTTGGAACCACGATATTTACTATATTTTTTATCATTATTTTTTAAAAGATTTCGAGGCAATTTTTAATTAATGTTAATTAAATTTAAAATTTAAAAAAAAATTAAAATTTCATTTAAAAATAAAGATTTATTATTGATTTAAAGATAATGAAAATAAAACAAATTAAAGTAATTACTGAATTGTGCTGTGAATTTTTATTAATTATTTTTATCAAATGGACATAATATATTAAACGTCAATTTGAACTATTCAAAATTACAAGTGAAGAAATATCCATGTTCTAAATTGAACAAAACACATGCAGACTATTTGACCAAAAAAGGCTATTGGGAACATCTTTCCTAACCAAAACCATGCAATAGGTATTGTAGAAAAGAAAAATATTTGTGCTATTGGTTTACTAATAAGAAAACTGATAGAGACAAAATGGATTTATAGCAATAAAAAGAGACGCAATTTTAACAATACTTAAAGAAAAACACCGTCAAAATGGCTCAAATCAAGACGACCTATTTATTTTGTGGGATTCAGAAGTTTTGAATTCACACTAAACACTAAATTTTCGGTTCTCGTGATAATCTAGACGGCTTGTAAGCCCACTGAAATTGATTCATATATGGCACATTTAAAATTGCACCAGAATTACTTATGCAAGTGTTCTCATTTTATGGTCTTGTTAACCAAAACCTCTTCCAATTTCCAATGCATTCTAGCAAAATAAATATGAAACTTACTATTTCCGTCTACTTGGTACGATAAGTGGTAAATTATGAGGTTAATTTGCGTCTGTGTGCACTTTTTACTTTTTTTGTATTTGGGTTTGCGCACACAGACGCGGACAATTGTGGAATTTAGTCAAAGTTATTGTGAGTATTATTTGAGTTTTGATCGAGTTTTTGATTGTATCGGTTTTTTAGATTGTTGGAGTTATGTTTTCTGGAATTGTGGTTTTAAAGAATTGATTTATAATTTTGATTTGAATTTTCGGCCTTAGTGAAATATGGAAGATAATGAATGTTTGATATGTCGTATTTCAATGAGCAATATGGCGAAGAGATGTCTTTTCTGCAGTGAAACTTGTCCATGTGATCGTGGCTCAGCAAGATCGTTGCAAATTATTAATGGAAGTTTTTCAAAACGATTGGAAATCAACGATTTAATTTCTGTAAATCATGAAATGACAGAAGAGGAACTCCAACATATGTTTATGAAATTTCCCCAAAAATTTAAAGATATTCGTAAATTATCTGAAACCATTTATGACATTAGTGATAAAAAGATAAATTTGCTAACTTATGAATATGATATTCTACTCAATCGATCAACACAATTCAAATGTTTATTAGCCAAAGTGTTAAACAATTATCCAATGTTTCAAATTCAATCATGGCTCAATCTCAAGTTATTGGACACGTTTAATGGTTTAACAAACAATGGTTTTGTACAAATAAAGCGTGTGATATTAATTACAAAGAAATTCTTCTGATGTGTCTTAGACGTAAACAATAAGGCTTGCTTTAAATCCTCTCAGTGTAATGTCATATTTTGTGAACCCAGTCAATGTTTGGAAACGTATCAAATCTTGAGGTTGAGAATTACGACAAACTGCATGCTTACACATTAATATTAGTAGAAATCCCGGTATTGAACTGCTATGGATCGCTTTTAACCCTTTGCGTTGCTATAGGTTCAACTGGTGGAAAGTTTCAATGTTAAATAATAGTGAGTCATGGAAAGAAGGGTTTTGTACTTGCTCTTATTCCTTTAAGAAATTCATTTGTAAAGCATATCATGGACTTGGTGATTAGATTAAATATAATAAATCTCCAAACCCAGCAGAGCAAGTATCAATTAGCAGGAAAAGGACAAAAGGCCACTCATAAAGATTATCAAAAGTACTTTTTTAAATAAAAAACTATTGTAATTTTTTTCGTTTATATTATTTTTATTGATTTAATTACAGAAAATTTCATTTTATTACTGAGCAAACATTTATTTATTTTCTGATGGTGGTAATAACCCTATAAGTAGATCCCAAGCTGTATACCAATTTCCATGAACCATTAAAACTCGTTGTCTAATTCTGCCTTAATATATTGAGATTTAAGACACTAAAAAACATGTTGGTCTGGTGTTCATTTGTGTGACTTGTTGCGGAGTTTCTCGATTATTTTGTTTTACTTGGGATGTTGAATTTTGCAACGGTTTTCGATTACCAAAGATTTCTAGTACTATATTCTAGTACCATGCAATCAATGTTCCGGCTAAGCAATGCTCCCATATATAGATCATCAGACGAGCACATACAGAAGAAATGGTTTTTTCCAAGGTTTTTTATAAATCATTAAAACTTGCATTTTCTTAATGATAAGTTATACTTTTGCATGTTAAGGAGTTTAACAAGAAATGCAACTTCTAATCTTATTTTGTTAGCATGGTATCACGGTGAATTGAAAGAAAATCTTTGGCAAAACTTTCTTCATGGTCGAAACCCAAATCTTAACTGCTAATCATTATTATACAATCTGTGATAGATGCAAATTCCTGTCTTGTAAAGGGGCTCCAAAATATGAGGTTAAAGAACAGTGGTGCAAATGAAATCAGAGCACAGCTGCAGAATTTTTTAAGCAAATAATAAATGATTTTAGAAATATGCGCTCTATTTTAGATGAGCTATCATTAAATAATGGAAAAAATTTTAGAAATTATTCTAACAAAAAATGTACCTCATTTCATATCCCAAGATGCCAAAGTTTCCTTGCATATAAACACTGGATGGGTCAAAAACATAATCATATTCATATCCAAACACATTTGCAGAAGCTGTACCATAAAGCCAAATATCTTCGAATATCAAAAATATCGAAAAATGCATATTTTTGAGAGGGAAATTATGGGAACAGAGAGAATTAAAATTTTGTAATTCCTAAACCACATTTTTGATATAGAAATATATTCTTAGAATTTCTTGCACAACGGAAAGAGTTTAAAAAGTTTAAAACTTTATGGACGTCTGAATTCTAAATTTTGATTAACATGGTACCATTCTTATACAAGGGTCACCAAAATATATTTACGAATTTATGTTTAAATATTTATTTAATAAAAAGTATCTATGTGTATATAATATTGTGTAGAATAATTGCAATATTTTATGCATGACCTGTGAGCCACGTTATTAAGATCTCGAATCGTGTTATTCAATGATTTTACCGCAGTTTTGATGCTATACTTCAAGGAAACCCACAGCTCAAACTTCTATGAACAACTAATTTCAAGTTGAATGAAGGATTTTTTTTAATAAAAGATAAGTTAGTATCTTCAAATAAGGGTTATCAAAATTCACTTTGGATATAATAGGACAAAAGAGAAGTCAATTCCTCCACCAATTGCATAACGTTATTAGTAAAAAAACAAAAAACAATATTGTCAAAATTATTATTAGAATTTCTGAAATTAATAACATGAAAATCTGCTTATTTTAAATAAAGTTCTAAGTACTTTGAATCCAATTAGAAACTAACACATTTTCGATTTCTCTGACTTAAAAGATCATTTTTTCACATATTTAATATTATTTTATTTAAGATTAATAAAAAAACTAAAATATAATATAATTCAGCAAAAGCCAATAGCATCCAGAAAAGCGTCACCGACAAAGATGAGTGTCTTCGATATAAGTTCAGAAATGGTTAAGTAAGTCATTAATAATAATAATAATAATAATAATAATAATAATAATAATAATAATAATAATAATAATAATAATAATAATAATAATAATAATAATAATAATAATAATAATAATAATAATAATAATAATAATAATAATAATAATAATAATAATAATAATAATAGTAATAATGTTTTTGTTATACAAATAAATAAATGAAAATGGGAAATTGTCAAAAACTAATTAAACGCTAATAAATATTTAAAAAGTGAAAAATTAATATTTTTCTGAAAGGAGGGTTTGGTAACTGGTAACAAATAAAAAGTTGAAGAATAAAATAATTTGAAAATAATGGGAGATCCTTAGGTGAGTTGGAACGAAAAAAACAAATTAATTGATTAGTTTATTAATCTCATTTAATATTCAATACCCATAAATTTTTGGGAAATTTTCGGAGTTGACAAATTTATTTGTTGCTAAAATCATCTTGAAGGAAATACTCTCAACAACCGCTTGGTTGTCCCTAGAAGTGATATGAGAGATGTCATTTGAATGATGATTGATGGTAAATCATTTGTATACATAACAAAGATGAACGAGGAGATTAGCCACTTTTGTCAGAAAAACGAAATTAACAAACTACTAGTCAGCATCCGTTCGGTGATTGATATAGAGCGGTTAAATCATTTGGACTTCTACCCTATGGTTCTACATTGTAATTATTGTGGATGAAGTAGTTTCTTGTAATCAATAAATAAACTTTATTTTGGGTTTTATCTGATTTTTCTACTGAACACGAGGAGCCAAATTCAGAGTTATTTCCTACCGAAACTTTATAAATTATCATCATCACTTTTACTTTCTAAAGGACTGGGTCAGGCACAAACCTCTACGACAAATCCTCAACAAAAATAAGAACAACAAAATAAATAAAATCATGAATGAACTTATCTAATCCAGTTTATAAGAATCGCATACGAAGATACTTGCCTAAAACATTCGATAGACTTGATCTTTGAGGTCCAGAGACATTCATTCATCACATCGAAGAAATACCATTCTCTTCAATTAAATCGTAGAATCAGGCGGCTCTTGAAAAGAAAGAAATACAAACAGAACCCAATACAAACACTCATCTATCAGAATAAGATATTAGATTGATCAATAAAAACAATGAGTTAGTAAGTAAATAAGAGATCTCACAAATAAGTTATCTTTTTACGATAAAAGGTAGATTAAAAGTTGCTTTCGTTCGAACTAAAATCCAGTCTATGTCGCAAAATTAATAACAAACTATACTCAATTTTAAACATGTCATTTGTCACATTTTATACCAAATCAAATTGTACGAAAATATCTATAAAACAAATAATCAGGAAAAACTTTCGGTTTACACAAATAAATTCTTCAAATCTCAATCTTTGTGCGGGATTGGATTCGATACTTTCAAAAATTTGCCACAAATTTATATACATCATTAAAAAAGATAGCCATATCACTCCAGAAACTCCAGAATTCCTTTAAAACTGAACCATATATCAATCTTTTAAGTGATATCCGAAAAGATTTTGTCATTACAAAGAAAAATCTTCGTGGATAAACTGTCTATAAGCACCCTAGCAACATAAATACATGCAAGGAAATCGGTCTCATGTCTCCAAAGGCTATCGAATAAAAGATGACCACAGTATGGAAATTCTTTTTTTTAACATTATTTTATAATAGAAAATTTTCCCATAATAAAATATGCGACAAAGTCTTATCTTATCATTTATTTGTTAAATATTTCATTCATACTGCTACCAAGAAACCACAATTTCCGCACATTAACACTATTTTTCAATATTCTTTTATAAAATTTTATACTTTATAAATTGAATACAATATTACAGCCATTCTCAATCTGAGGTACGCGTGCCGGTGCTGGTACGTGATAAGGGATAAATTAATAATGAAAACAATATTTTGTGTAATTATTTTTCTATGTTCTGCGTAAAAATTAATAGTAAATATTTATGTGTGTTGGAACCTTTTTAAAAATCTAGTTGATAACTTAAGAAAACTTTATTTTCAAAACTATTTATTAATTTGTACGTTTCAATATTGTACTCAACTAACAGGGACACTATCTTAAAATCATTGAAAACGTCTGCAATAGTAGATACACTTTTTGTTCGATAACAATAGATCAATTAACTGAATTAGGCAAAGTTTTTATTGATATTTTCGAAATATTGTGGGTAAAAATATGCAATCAAAGATATATCTGATAATTAGTTTTATAACTTTGAAATGACATTCAGTAAGTCAAAAAATAGTTTCGAGTATCCAAATTCTAAAAAATAAGGTGGCAATCATAATAGAGCGTAAAACTTCAACTTCATTAAATTTCAATAGAAATGTGAAATCTTTACTCAAAAATGATGATTAAATTATGTCATTTAAATTAAAAAATTGTTCAAATTGAACAAATCTTTTGATTAAATTGACTTTATAAAATGCTTTTCTTTCTTGCTTTTCTTTACACATAAATTTGTTTGTGACAACTTATCGCATCTTGTCATCAGTGTCATCAATTGTATAAATACTCATTGCCTTATAAATGAGTTGTCAACATGGACTGTAGTGGTTAAATATTTTTTCTGGTTGCTTTTAAAAACTACTAAAAGAGGACAATATTAATTAAAAACGTCATGGCGGAAATTAAAAATTATTTTAAAAATTAAAGACGCAAATAAAAACGATGTTAACTGTAGCCTTCGTGTAGTAGTATAATTTTTTATTGAACCCTTTGACTGTAATGATGTGAGGACGTTTAAATTGATACGCTTACAATTCGTCCTATTTTCTTTAACAAAAATAAGACGCGAAAAAACGCGAACCAAATGTGATGCACATAAAGTCTGACTAGTAAAAAGTTTAAATATTGCTCTGTGCATCACATGTGGTTCACTTAATTTGAACAAAATTATTACCGTGGACGTACGGTGAAAAAAATTAATTTGCTATGTGGACAGAGATACGGTTAATTATTTCTATTACATTTTCAAAGCCGATTTTCAAATATTTTTACTAATTTCTGTGTTTTATTAATTTATTTAGTATATTAAATTTTCATAAACCTATAAAATATGTTTAACAAAATGAAAAGCATTCAACATCTTATTCAAAATATTTGTAGACAATTAATAGTATTATATATACTTAAAATTAAGTGCTTTCGGAAAATGTTTAATTGCAAAAAATGAAAATTATTACTACTTTGATATTATTATAATAACTTCTTTCGATTTTCACCTCTGATTTCATTTCAATTGGCATTGTATCTATAATTGATTGATTAAGTAAAAATATCTATTTTTTGATATTCCCTAATTTTCGGAAGTCTTTCAAATGATTTTGGTCTTTTATTATACTATATTATAATGTATTTTTGTATTTACTAATTATAAATACGTTTGTTTAAATATTTAGAGTTAACTTAAAATCCATTCAAAATATATTTTAATAATTATTCTAAAATGATAAAAATTTTAATTTAACATGTTTAATTTGTATCAATCATTACACTACAAATAAATTTATCGTAATTTATAAACACTGACGACATTAANAAATTTTACAAAAAATTCTGAAACTTCAACAAGTACAATTTTTGGAAGCGATAATAATTCACTAAGAATTGCTTTTACGAACCCATTAAATGAAGGAACAGTGGATGACTATAAATATAAAATGTTAAATATATCAAATAAAAATTAAATGCTTTTTAAAAATGCTTTAAATATGAATTTATTTAGTTTTAAAATAAACTGTTCTACAAATAAAAACGTTATTAATTCAGAAAATTAATACTTCAAATCTAAACGAAATAACAAATTCTAAAGCAAAAAATACAATAAAAGATTTTAATTTCCAAGCTAACCCAAAGAAAAAAAATAGTGACTTTTTAAATATATTCATATCATTTACAGTAAATTCCAAGTGATATGAAAGCATCATAAAAGTAGATTGACTATTTATTTACATAATGGAAATTTTAGAATCAAAAATACATTGAAATAAAATTAAAAATATCATATATCTAAGACATTTAAACAATTACATAAATAATAAGTCAAAAAATTTTAATTGTAAGTAAATCGACAAAAATTATTTTAATTATAAAACATAAATAAATAATTAAACGTTTTTTTATAAACATAAAATTTTAGGTTAATAGTGTAAAAATTATCTCATACATGTTAATTTTCAAAATTTATCATATAACAAATTACTGATATTAAGACACAAAATATTGTGTTTCTATGGTATCAATTGACCTCGACCTCAAAACACAAAATGATTTTACTTTCTTATATCCATTGCTACTTTCCTTGATAACCAAGTTGGTGATGTATAATGTATAATTTGAAAAAAATTGGCGTGTAAACACAGTGATCAAAAACTAAAATCTCCAATGTTAAGTTATTAATCTTTTACTACTTATAACGTCCATAATTAAATACAAATATTTATTAAATTCAAAAACAAATAAATTTGTTTTCAATATTCTAGCAAATCTCCGTGCGGATTTTTATTCAGCATCGAGTATAGGGTTGCCACCTCTTCGGGCTTCAATGAGTAATCTCCGTGCTCCGGGTTTAACTATTATTTCTCCGGGCAACGTAAGTAAAATTGAGCATGCACAAAATTATGTCAACTCCATCTAGTGGCAGCCGTTACAACTAAGTGCCAAAACATCGCTACTGCGGAGACGTACGACGGCATATTCGATTGCACCGTTCATATTAGCACGACGTGCTAAAGCACGTAGGTAGAGAATCTCTTTTGTGTCTGTTCTTTCAGTGCTATATTGATTATAGTCTAGTCTAGTTTGAAAATTCGTGTTCAATGTTGATTGATGATAAATGGTTAGTACTGACCTTGGTTTTTATTTTCTTGTTTAATTTATTTTGTTTCATTACTCTTTCTCATTTCTCATTTCTTTTTACTTCCATTTTCTTTTCTGAGTTCCCAGTTTGTCATGACGAGCTTCCCCCAGGTAATTTTATTTATTTATTTATAAATTGTTATTTAGGTATCCTCAACAAATTATAATTTGTTATTCTTATTGTGATCATTTTTATTGCTCCCTTTATTATTTATTTTTTATTTATTATTTATGTATATGTATTATTATTTATTTTTATTCTTATTATATAAATTATATTTGTAATACAATTTTTCTTAATTATTTTCAATATTTATAGTTGTATAAATTATTTACAGTCAGTGGCGTCACAAGGGTTGGTGTCACCCCCTTCAAGACACCTCATAGACATCCTCTGAGTCCGCCAGTGACAAATAATGGAAACATACAGAATCCTTAGTTACGTTTATAAATATAGGTCCTATATTTACAAAGGCAATAGAAGAAAAAATTAATTCCAGGTCGGTTGTTAAAAGACTGTAAGAAGTTAATTTTGTCGTATGAAATCTTGACTAAACCAGAACTTTTCTTTCCTGGTCTTTAGAGCTGCAAACTTGTTAATTACTTCATCGAAATCAACTCCTTTCGCCAAATCACTTTCAATTGATAATATTACAAGATTAGAAAGCCTTGACTGTTCCATGGTAGATCTCAAATAGTCCAATTACCTGCTCCACAAGATGAGTACGCTGCTCGAACATAAAAAGTCTTAGCGTCTCTAGCTTTATCAAAGTTACACCCTCGGTATGAAGGTACAGTTGTGTAAGATTAACTTCTTCAAGTACATCACACCAAAAAAAGAGGTAGCACAGGGACAGGAATGCCGAAGCGTGCCTCTGGAAAATGTGCGCGTTACCGCCGCCATTCTAATTTCATGGAGTGATATAGAGTCATAGACAGTGATATTTTGCATT
>CAUHTR010002921.1:0-10289 GCA_959609185.1 Schmidtea polychroa
ACGATAAAAATAATTAGAAAATAAAAATTTAAAAATAAAAACAAAAATTATAGCACTAAAATTTCCATTAAAAATATCAAAATTACAAAATAGAAACTTCTGGAATAAAAAGAATTCGAGTTTGTTTTAATGCATCAATACATACACGTGTACAAAATAGGTATATATACCGACGCATTTTCGTCACAATTCAGATATTTTTGTATGCCAAAAATTTTCTTGTCGAAACCTTCGAACCATATTGAAAGTAAGGATGGTATATTTATTGTATAATTATTATTCGTTTTATGATATATTATAATGATTTTAATTTTTGTCACCTTTTATTATGATCTAATTATTTTTAACAAGAGTGATCAGCGTCGTCTACGAGTTCGCTACGCTGATCAGCCTTGTCTCCAATAATTATTTGACATGCACGATACGGGTCCTCGACCCCACATGCACTAAAATTCATTTTTTTTTGTAACCGGAAGGTCGCCACGAACAAATGGTTTCTAACCAGGAGTAGGGCGGTAAATCCATCCAGGTAGTTGGCATAGTCGCAGGGACTATGCGGACGAACTAAAATGCGGGCAAGTAATTGCGGGGAACATACTACAATAAGGCCTACCATACCGTATCCAGTTGGGTCGGGAAAGTAGGAAAATTTTAATTAAATCGACTTTTTCATTAACCTACATACCAAAAATAAACACTTAACTGTACATAAGAGATACATCACTAGGATCATCTAAACGGGAAGGATCCCAGACTTAAATTGTCACAAATCAAGCAGTCGGCTAATTGCATGAACTATTATTCAATATGCTCACTATTAACTATCGATATTAACTTTCATTGATATTATTCTTAACTATGTCTGATTTAAAGATACCCTAATCACATAAACTATTATTTAATATGCTCACTATTGACTATCGATATTAACTTTTATTGATATTATTCATAATTATGTCTGATTTTAAAGATACCCTAATCACATAAACTATTATTTAATATGCTCACTATTAACTATCGATATTAACTTTCATTGATATTATTCTTAACTATGTCTGATTTAAAGATACCCTAATCATATAAACTATTATTTAATATGCTCACTATTGACTATCGATATTAACTTTTATTGATATTATTCATAATTACGTCTGATTTTAAAGATAGCTTAATTACATAAACTATTACTTAATATGCCCACTATTAACCTTTATTGATATTATTCATAATTGGGCCTGATTTTAGAAATAACCTAATTGCATAAACTATTACTCCATGTTAACTGTCTTCATTAGATTTTATTAATAATTACGTCTGATTTTAAAGATAACCTAATCACGTTCAACGATATATTAATCACAGGTTCTTATGTTACCTTATGTATATGGAAATCGTCAAGAATCCCATTTGCCTTATATCACTCCCGGTATTATTATTATTATCACCCTTTTCTCATTATCTTCATGGAGAGCGTGTCATTCTCATCAGTAGGAAACGGCATATATCGGGATGTTAAACTTGGAGAAAAGGTAATCTTTCTAGCCAATGCCTCAACGTCGCCAAGGCACCAGTTCATAGTTATAACCCAACTAAAAATGTATAACTTACCTGCCCTCCTAACAGGACCTTGGAACTTTATGATAGTACTCGATTCACCAGTATAAAATATCAGTTTACAAACTTTTATACCAAATGTCCTAACTCATTCAAATGCATATATCCAACTTATAGAATGTCAAAATCATAGTTTATAAATTTGTATAACTAAATTTCCTAACTCATTCAAATATATACATCTAGCTTACCAAATATAAAATCATAGTTTATAGATTTTCACACCTATATATCCAAATTGATTCTGATGCACACATTTAACTTATGAAATATTAAAAATAATGGCTCCTAAATGTTCATACCTAATATCTTACGATAGTTCAGGAACTTTTATAAATGACCTTCCGAATTATATATTTATAGCCCAGTACCTGAATATCCTAATTAGTGATATGTATTTAACTTACAAAGTGTCAAGATGATAATTTAGAAATCTATCTAATTAACCCTAAAATTGTATATTTACCTAAATATCCTAGATTCACTTATTTTGATATATATTCATAGTTAGCCGATAGGTGGTTAGACTAATAAGTTATAGATATTCATCAATGACCCTGGGATTTATCCTCGTCACTTACGTCCCAAGTTACTAATCCCCACATATATTTAGGCGGTAAAACACAAAAACGATGCGGGTGCTATTATTATTTTGTTCTGCCGCCATATTTATTACTATCGTTATTATTAATATTAGTATTATTACACTTAATATTATTATTATGATTATTACTATCAGTATTGTCATAGTTACTATTATTAGTAACATTATTATTAGTAGAACATTACCAGCGATAAGAAAATCCAAAATCAACAATATCGACTTTCTCTCCCTCATAGTAACATCCGACCAATAATATCGCTCATATTATTAGCAACAACCCTACAACCCAAGGGTTCCCCCCTACGAACTACCCCTAATCGATCGAATAAGTGACATATACTCTCCCCTACGCGAGCCAATCACCATCAACTATGCTAGTAGAGATTCTAACCCTTCGAAAAAATCTACCTCACCTCCGTGAATTTAACCTTTGTCACCCAGTAGTAGTTCGCATGTAAGCTATGAAACCTGAATCAGAATACCTACCCAGTAGAACCAATAGTTGGAAATGACAACCGAACGTAAATACTAATTATATAAGTTCCCATGGGGAATTAGCACAATTACTTATTAATTATTAGTCAATGTTACATAAAATTACTTAATGAGAAACAACAAAAGCGAAATGTATTTAATGAAATAGGAAACATGTTTTACTTACGAAACCATTCTAGTCAAAAAGAATTTTACAGATGACATTAAGGAATGTTCAGAGGGGGATGGCCCAGAAAAACTCGAGTTCCAATTCCTGTGGCACTGATTAATAGCATCCTAAAACAACTAGAAATTCCCAAAATTATTACATAAGTGGCTACGTAGAAGGAGCAGCGAGACGCTTTGGATTAACACCAAGCAATAACAACTCAAACGCGTTAACCGCCTGAAATGCCATGGCCACATTGGGGGCTTACAAACCCATCCCTGAAATTAGACCAGCTTTTAAAAGAAAAAAGAAAAACATGAAAGATTGACTTACCGTCGAGTATCAATTGATGAGTGAGCCACTTACGACCACTATGGTCAGGGATTCACAGAGAGCTGAATGTAAATTCAGTCAATTTGCAATATCCGCTTCCCATAGTGGATCAGGGCAGCATAAATTCCACTAACTATTTTTTTCTTGTTACCTTTTTGTTTATTCATAGCCTATATAGTAAATTAATAAATTAAAATTTTAATTAACTTAAACAACAGATTTTAATATGGATAATTTTAACTTTAATTTATAGAAGCTAAATTACCCTTGTTTATGGCATTACTTACTAAATCAGTAAGGTGACTTTAAGTTTGTGAAAATCGAACTTTAAATCTAACTCAGAAGATGAAAAATAATTTTTTTGTATTTTGCATTAATCATCAAATCCGTAAGACTATTGTCGAGTGGGTGAATATTTGGGTGAAATGTATTATGTTTGAAACAAATTGTAATGTGGTGTTTGGGCATGTTGGAGCGATCAGGAGTACCAAGATGCGTTTGATATATTTTTCTTTATTTTGATCGTTATAGACATGTCCTATTCTGAATTAACGAACGCACAGGTCGGGCCCTCATCATCCGTTTTAAGCCACGAACTGACACATGAGGAAGGGGACGAGATCAACAGATTGGATCAGGAGAGCGAGATCACTCGCCTGAGGTCCAGGTGGATTTGGTATAAAATCCATGACTGGACCTACCAGAATGTGGTCCCAGTGACCCCGAAGATAGAGCCGTACCTCAATGACACGTATTTGGCTCTGATCGACGCCTTCGACGATGCGAAGAGAGCAGTGGACCGATTACACTGGCTCGAGGAAGCAACACTGGCCGGCGAATTGGAAGACTGTGACGGGTACGCACGGGCCCAATGTCACCCAAGGCGAACTGCGGCTCTCCAACGTGGGCTAGAATATCCAAGAAGCCCTGGACCGAATCGGCCGAGAAGGCGAGGACGACCACGGAAGGGCACCAGTTCCACCCAGGAGAGTGGGGCGGGCAAGGATCGAGACTTATAATTAAACGTTATATACCCAAGATGATTTTGTCGTTAAGACCAGTGCAAATCCTGTGATGTGATGGATGTTTTCTAGTACCTTGCACGCCTTGGCAGTATGTGCCCATCTAACTACTCTGTTGTGATCTGGTCATCTCGGCTAATTTCATTATTGATATTATTTTGTCCTGACCACCTTTATTAATTAGTGTTGTTATTAATGATAATTTTTTGTTTGTTTGATTGTTTATTTATGTGTTAATTATTAATATTAATTTTATTGTGTATATCGCTTCTGATTTTCAATAAATTATTTCAACGGGGGGACCATTGTGACTACCAACTCTAATTTGCGCAGTGTTGACTATCACGACTACACTATAAACTTTGGTGAAATCCATAGAGGCAAGTCTAGAAGTACGCAGTGGGGAGCGGTGACGTAGGGGCGACGTTCATTCAGTAATAATAACGTACACTTCCCCACGCCGAGGTAACAATCTCTAATGTTGTTTATTTTAGTGTTACAACTCCTGGAAGAAATGAGGGCAGACAGAGAGAAGGCGCAACAACAAGCCGAGGAATACCGGGCTAAGTTAACGCGACTTAAGGCCCATTGCCGAAATTTCGAGAGCACTTGGTTCCCGCCCACAGAGATGAAGAAGCGAATGAAACTCATCACCCAATTGCAACTCCAGAGCGCCCAAGATCAAGTTGAGTTGCGGGCCCTCCGCATGAAGGTGAGGGAGTTGGAGGTCAAGATACATCAACAAGACCTTGATCGGGAGGTCATTTCTAAGATCCGACCTATGAGCAAACTGGTTCACCAACGGAAGGAAAGCGTGCCGAAGCCCTCGAAAAAGAAGATCCGGCCGGGAAAAGCAGCACGAGCAAGGATAAGGCAGGCCAGTCAGGCTCAATTGACTCTCCATCCTATTGGAGCAGAGACTACCTCAACCGAACCAACCAGGACTCTATAAGTTGTTTGATTTGTCCAAATAAAATTGTTATGAGTGTTTCCTTATCGGTACATTTTGAGTTTCTCACCCGATTGGCATATATAAATATATATATAGATAGGCATGTATGTGTATATGTGTGTATATGGATGGGTATGGGACAGTGAGTGTATGCAGATATATATATTCAAGGGGACGAAAAGAAATCGGACATAGGCCTTCTATCGGCAGTCCGTGAACCCCAGTGGGTGCTAGACAATTATAGTATGCTAAGCATGCTCACTTTTTGCTAGTGCCCAAACCCTTGATACAGTACCAACGTTGATTGCTCAACGGGTATCAAGTGGTCAGCTATAAATTGTATTTTGGGTTACGCTGGAAACAGCACGAGGAGGTAAAGATTTACAATACCTGTAACCCACCATACAAATTTGGGGGCTCAGCCGGGATCGGAACGTCTTTTTGATGAAAGAAACCGCAAAAATATGTTATCGGGAAGCACAAATGGAAAGTTTATTGTTTTCAAAATACAACAATCTTTTGTATAGATACTGGTTTGATGAAAATGAATACCTGATATGTGGAAACTAGTATGGGAAAAATGAATGTCTGATATATAGAAACTAATATGATGCAAATGAATGTTGAATTTTCAAATAATGGATGAAAGTTTTCAGATTGAGCAAATATAAGAAGGTAATGAAATCTGATACTCGAATATTGTATGAATAAGTTAAAGCGAAATGACAATAAATGAAAACCGAAATAAAAACAAAAAATATAATAAAATTGTAAATATCAACGATTAGAAAATGTAAATAAACGAAATAAGAAAAATTTAAAAAATAAGAAAAAAAGGGGGATAGCAAGCTAACGAATATGAAATAAATAAACGGTGTAATCAAATTTAATGGGATAAACGGGATATGGATTATATATAATAAAATGAATATAATAAATAACTAAAATCATGGGCAGGGGATTCGCACAGAAGAACAAATCAAGGGCGATATTATTTGAACAAAATCCAAAAATACGAATAATCATGACACCGGGGAAAGGGATAACAAGGGTATTAGTAAATGGGAAAATAATGTGGGTTATTAATAAAATTTTAAATTAACAAATTGTAATTAGATGGAATTAGCCGGCTACATGGTAAAGAAACTCGAGAACTTTGTTAACTTGACAAGCAATTCACTACAACGACTAAATCGAAAAGCAGACCAGTTATCAAAAATTCAGGATGAACTGAGCTTGAAACCAAGACCTCAAGCGGAGGCAGTATGTATAATGATGAGTATAGCAACGCCTAACGCGGAATTGACCACTAAAAGAGTCTACCAAATCCAAAATTTACGATTGGATAATGCCAAGTTTAACATCAAATGGCAAGAGATAATGATAAAAATGGAAACAATCGAAGACGAAATCAGAGAAGCAATTGAACATCAAATTAAAGATTTTAGAAAATGTCTTATATGTAGAAGCAACGAAATACGGGTAATGATGATACCCTGTGGTCATCTATGCTACTGTGAGGATTGTGCAGAAAAAGTAAAACGATGTAGTGCATGCGATACGAACGTTCGAGAGAGAGTTGTAATATACCTCCCATAAGGAGATGTGATTGAATAAATGATAAAGAAGCGAGTTATGAATGAACAAGAATTGATAAAATAAATAATAAATTGTAATAAAACTCTTATAGCAACCGAAAGGTGTAAAACATACGAAAAAACATAAACATATAAAGGACACAAAAGACGTTAAATAAATAGACAAGCAACATAGCAGTTAGTACAACTAATAATAAAATTGGAAACAAGGCTGATTAAAGTCGTATAAATGAGCTGATCTATAAGATCGGTACGATTTCTATTTCCATTTTCTTTTCTTCCTGTTATTATTTTTGGCATAGAGAGATATGATAATGAGGGGATGACAAGTGAATCGTCCTTACGACACTTGCCCGGATGGGGAAATCCTGATCACCCTGATGAGAGAATGTAGTAGGATCCATCGCAAATGTTGGGGAGTTTCTGTCGGGTGACTGATCACCACTTGTGGGAAATGAACCAACGCGATTATTATATTTTTTTGTCTGGGGGACTGGGACTAACTAAAAGGGTGAATAAAAATAGAGAAATAAAATAAAAATTGAAAAACGCGCGCTAAATGTTAAAAAATTTAATCCGAGAGCAGCTGCGGATTTGAAGAAACCGTTTTTGGACTTCAAATCAGATGAGGAATAATGATTTTTCCCTAGCGAGTGATGAGGCACCCGAGTACAGCGGCTAACCACCGGACTGTAGTGTCCAGGAGATTATCAGCCAAGGGACTGATGATGCTGGATCACCCAATACAAAAACCCGGATACCACACCGAGTATTGGGCGCATTTTTTGAGTTGCTAGCGGGACTTGATACAAAAACCCGGAATGGTAACGGGCGAGGGAGACCTAGTTACCCACACCGAGTATTAAGGAGCCCAGTGAAACGGTTGTGAGATGCGAGTCAACCGGTAAAGGACTCGTACTCAATAGGCAACCAAGATTGGACCAGTTGTGTGGCGGAGGACCGAAAGTCAACTGCATATCCAATTTCCTTTTATCTTCACTAGTCGGGAGATCTGGTTCATCACTTTTGAGGATCACGATCAAGGCGATTAGGCATTTCCGTGTTTTTTAAATCCTGATAGATAGGATGTTTTTTCTTCGTGATTATTGCTAGCAGGGGTCGGTACAAAACCCGGATGCCCACACCGAGTACCGATAGGCCCAGTGAAACGGCGATGAGATTAGAGTTACCGGTATTAGACTCTTTTCAATAAGCGGCCAAGAATTGAGCCAGTTGTGAGGCCTCAGCAGATTAAGAATTTGAGTAGGAGGAGCCTCGAATTTTTAATTAGCCCGAAAGTCAACTGTCAACTCAATTTAATCGCGGTAGGGACGATAGTAGGTGTAAAAACCGAAGGCGTCTGGGGGTTGAAGAAACCTCATTTAGGGCATTTGAAACCGGTCAGGGACCGAAGACCGCGAATACGGCGTAATGGTGTAAAAGCCCAGGCGTCTAGGAGTCGTAAAAGACTTCAATTTTGATTAAACCGGCCGGAAGCCGATGCCGACGCGGAGGTCTAACAAACCAAAGCGTTGATGGGTAATAGTAGATTATATGGCGTAATGGTGTAAAAGCCCAGGCGTCTAGGAGTCGTAAAAGACTTCATGAGATTAAAATGAGTTGATTAAGCCGGCCAGGGAGCCGAGGGTAATTGAGTGAAATGATTTAAATGAAATAAAAAGAGTTGATTAAACTGGCCAGGGAGCCGATGGTAAATAAATGTAGATGCAGAGGTCGCGCGAACCAAAGCATCGAGGAGTAACTATGAAATTGATTAAATTGAAATAGATTAAGTGCGACAAATATGTAATGAGTAAAGGAGAATTATGATAAAGCGCCGGCGCAAGCGAAAGTGAAACCAGTTTTTGGATGGGGAAAAGCGAACGAATAGATAATAGTTGAATTATGGGATTTTATTTATTAATGATATATTTCTTTTGATATTTATATAATTGAAATTATATTTATTTGATGATTATAAAAGGGATAGATAATTGATACGACTGTATAGATAATTGATACGAGTTATAGATAATTTAAAATCGACTTAAAATCAAATGGGATGAATGACGAGGAGTGTAGGAAAGCTAGAAAATTAGGAGCCAAGGAACAGTAAAATAAAGGGAAAATGGAAAGTAAATGAAGGGTTAATAAAGAGAATTTATGATATGTACTAGAAGTGTTAATTATTTTAGAATAAAGAAAACAATTCAGAAAGAAATCAAAGAAATCAAGAAAGCAATAGAAATCAAGAAATCAATCAAAAGCGAGAAATCAAAGGAATCAATAAAACCAAATTCACAGGAATTAGAGAATCGTAAAGATTAAAGCGAGACAATAATTAAAAACATCAAGCTCGATCAACGAAGTAGAAAATTTATCAAAGGCTATTAAAAGGAGGAAAAATTGATAATATAGCTAACCGAACCAGACGAAAAAGTAAAGGAAACCTTAGTTTATTGGAAAAGGAAGAGATACAAAGAGCCAAGAAAAACAGAAAACTACACAAGAAACCAGCATCAGTAGAAACAGTATTTGAATCAGATAGCTTAACCAACGAATTTGAGAACAGCGACGATCCTAAACGAACCGAATTAGATCCAATAAGCGACGTCGAATCAACTGACGAAGAGGAAAATATATCCGAGACAACAGAGATAACCGTACTGTGCCAAGAGATAATGTCGGACGGAAACCTAAATGAACCAGGGGTATTTAGAGATAAATTTCGAGGAGAGCCATTCGATGGAAATATAAACCAGTTGGAAACGTTTATAAAAGAATTCGAAGTATATATTACGATATGCCGCTGGCCAGATCTGACCGTACGAGAACGAATACCCCTATATCTAAAGGGAAGCGCCCAAGATGTATATTTGGAGACGAAATGCGATGCAACAAAATTGAGAACGTGGAAAGAGATCAAAGAGTTTCTAATAAAAACATTCGGTACCGAAAAGGAAGGAAATCGGAAAATGTTAGACTTTCTACATCGAAAGCAGAAATATAGTGAATCCAATGCACTGTACGCATGTGAATTGAGACGACTAGCAAGAGAAGCCTTCGATTCAAATCAACCAGTTCCGGAAGACAAGATAATAGCCGTATTCATAGATGGTATGAAACGGGAGGATATACGAGCAACCTTGGGATGCCGAGCACCAGAGACGCTGGAAGAAGCACTAAAAATAGCTAACAAATGTGAAACTTACCTAACACCAATACAAGTAGCAGCAATGACAGCAGCCCCAGCAGCTCCAGCAACAACAGCAACAACCACAAACAACCAAGTCAATAATGCAAATCCAGTAATGAATCAATTCATCCCAGGATCGCAACAGTTGTTCAAAACTCCACAAACAAGAAACCAAAACAATGGAGGTAATATTCAAAATTTTACTAATAATTTCAGGAACAACGACATTAACAATCGAACGTGCAACATATGCCAACGACCAGGGCATTGGAGCAATGAATGTTATAGAGCAAGGATGTGTCAAAAAGTGTGGGAGAAGAGGCCACN